>BJBW01004094.1:3200-17745 GCA_004320125.1 Scolopax mira | reverse complement strand
GGTGGAGTCTCCTTCTCTGGAGACATTGCAACCCCCCTGGAGACGTTGGTGTGGGACCTGCTGTGGGTGCCCCTGGGGTTGGCAGGGGCTTGGACTGGGGGCTCTCCAGAAGTACCTGCCACTCTGGAATTCTGTGATTCTCTAGGGACTTCCTGTCTGATTTCACTGTCCTTATTGTTTTCCAGGTGAAGACGAGAAACTTGCTGCTTCTTTGCTAGATGGGAAGTTTCCCCGGAGCACATCGATGCAAGACACTGTTAGGGAAGGACATGGGATTCCTCCACCACCTCAAACAGCCCCACCTCCACCTCCTTCTCCATATTACTTCGACACAGGTCCCCCTCCATCCTTCTCGCCACCTCCACCCCCGGGAAGAGCTTACGATACCATAAGATCAAGCTTTAAGCCAAGCCTGGAGGCTAAACTCCATGGACTCCCACAGGTCATTAGCGCAGCTGAGATGTACGATCAGGCGAGGACTTCCATTCCTTACCCTGAAAGGCAGAAGAGGGCCCGGTCCATGATTATCCTACAGGATTCCTCTCATCTTCCCGTGGAGCCGACAGAGATCCCCCGGCCTGGCCCATCTGCAACCCCCCCAGAGAAGCTGAAGAGGAAGGGGAGAGTGATTGACAACCCTTACGCCAACATGGGTCAGTTCAACGTCAGCCTGTTCGCTCCCACCAAGCCACAGAGGAAGAAGAGTCCTCTTGTTAAGCAGTTACAAGTGGAGGATGCCCAGGAGAGAGCCACACTGTCCATCACCGGAGGCTTTACAAGGGAGCCCTCTCCCACCCGCAGGAGCCATCGCCTGAGCGGGGTGGAGTATCAGCACCACGCCGGCATCGCTCAGGTTGAAGCCACGAGCATCCCCTTTGCCACTGCCATCGCCGGAGTCATGAAGGACAGAGACCGTCGTCTGGATGAGAGGCGGAAATCCACTGTCTTCCTCTCGGTCGGGGCCATCGAAGGCAGCCCCCCCAGCAGCGACATGCCATCCTTGCAGCAGTCCAGGTCTATCGATGAGCGGTTGTTAGGAAGCCGAGATGTACTACTGCCTTCCCCTGTCTCAGCTTTAAAGCCATTAATTAGCAGCTCATCCTCAACGTTCATCCACCCCCTAACAGGAAAGCCCTTGGATCCCAACTCGCCACTGGCGCTTGCGCTGGCCGCAAGGGAACGGGCCCTCTCGACTCAAGTCCCATCCCGGTCGCCCACCCCGATCCACAGCCCGGACTCAGAGAGAGCAGCACCCCTGTTTGTGGACATCCAAACCAAAGAACCAGAGAGGGGGGAGCTGGAGAGCTTGGTGTCCCCTGCCTACTCACCCGGAGGCAAAGGGACGATGGGAACAGACGCTGGGACTTTGGCCCCTACGAAGAGCCAGTGGGGGACTCCCTCCACCCTGAGAAAAGAAACCGAGGCACGAGCAGAAACACCGGGGAAGGAGGAGAAGAAGCAGGAAGACAAGAAGTCTATGATTATCAGCATAGTGGACACATCGCAGCAGAAGACCGCTGGCCTCATCATGGTTCACGCCACAAGCAATGGCCAAGACGAGATAGGACTTGAGATAAAAGAGGAGAAACCAGCTGTCCCTGAAGCATGCACGGAGCCAGCAGAGTCCCCCAAAGCAGAGACCCAGCCCAGTCCCGTGGGAAAGCCCCTGGTCAGTCCAGCCTCTGACAAGACGCTGGGACAAGGGAGCTCGGAGGAGGAGGTGGAGCCCTACACGGTGACCCTCCCGCCAGCTCAGTTGTCTTCAAGCGACGAAGAGACCAGGGAGGAGCTGGCCAAGATCGGGCTGGTGCCTCCACCAGATGAGTTTGCAAACGGGGTACTGGTCACCACCCCTGGCACACCAGTCAGCCACCTGGCTACGCCTAGCACGCCATCCATACCAGCGGCAGCAGTAGCACCTTCTACCACTGGCGGAACACCCTCAGGGAAGCCCTCTGATGCCCCCGTAGCCCCAGAGTCTGCTGCAGACTCGGGAGTGGAAGAGGTGGACACCAGAAGTTCAAGTGACCATCACCTGGAGACCACAAGCACCATCTCGACGGTCTCCAGCATGTCTACGTTGTCCTCAGAAAGCGGGGAGCCTACTGACACATACACTTCCTTTGCGGATGGACAAACTTTTATACTCGAGAAGCCACCAGTGCCTCCAAAGCCAAAACTCAAGTCCCAGCTCAGCAAGGGGCCAGTTACTTTCAGGGACCCACTTTTGAAGCAGTCTTCGGACAGCGAGCTCATCTCCCAGCAACATGCGGCCACTCTGGCATCAGCCAGCATTGGCCGGCCACGCTACCTCTTTCAGAGAAGGTCCAAGCTATGGGGGGACCCCATGGAGAGCAGGCCGATCCATGGGGCTGATGATGACAAGCCAACTGTGATCAGTGAGCTAAGTTCCCGACTACAGCAACTGAATAAGGATACACGATCACTGGGGGAGGAACCGGCCGGGTCCACCTTAGATCCCGGGAAGAAGTCACCGGTGGTCGCGGCACGGTAAGATGCTGGGCGCCAGCCGGGGCCGGGGGGGTGGGCGCAGGGCTTAGGCCCCCGGAGAGGGGGACACGGGGAGGTGCGTGAGGAGCGGAGCTGGGCCGGGTGCGTTTGGAGGGGCGTTTCAGAGATGTCAGGACTTCTCAGCTGCACGGGGAGAGACGGTGCTGAGAGGCGCTTTCCAGGAGCTGGTGTGATCTGTTCATGGCTCTTCTCTGCGCGGCGGCTCCCACTGCTGCTTCTTCCCTCGAAACTGCCTCCCTGTCGTTCCGTGTTCCTCCTCCTCTGTCTCGGTGCTGGTGTTGAGCTGCTGTTTTGAGTCCCGGGTTCCACTCCTAAATGTTTGCTCCCGAACAACGAATAACGGTGTGTGCTTCTCTAGTGCTTGTCATTTCAAAGGATCTCCAAATGCTGTCAGACTCTGTATCAGAGCCCCGGTCGGTCCCCACGGGTCACCAGGGTGGTTTGTGACAGCCCTTAGAAAGGACATGGGTCACCAGGGTGGGCTGTGACAGCCCTTGGAAGGGACGGGGCAGCACCACCCCAACTGTTGTTCGTTTCTGGGATGAGCCGGCCCTGGTACCCTGCAGGACAGTGCTTTGGCAGGACACAGAGGGGTGTTAGGGGTGGCTCCGAGCAGGGGGTGCACCCGGCTGTCCCTCCCCTGGGCACTCACAGTGGCGCTGGGTCCCTCACATCTCCAGTCGTGGGGCCGGTGGGTTGGCTGCTGGCTCTGAGGGATCTACACAGCCAAAGCCAAAGCGTGGTAGATCCTCTCGCCTCGTGTTCTCCTCCTCCACTCAGCCCAGGAGATCTGTAAGGTGACAGCAGAGGGACCCCAGGACATGCAGGACCCTCTTTCACTTAAAGTCCTACTCGTGTTCCCTCATGGAACTCCGGAGATACCGATTCTCTCTGCCACGCTGGAGCTGTGACTGTCACACTCCCCGAGCATGTCGACCCTTTGCCCCACCACCACCACCCCCTCCACTGTAAAACCAAACTAACCCAAAAAACTCTACATTAGAGCCCAAGATTTGAGAGTGAACCCTTCCAAGGCTTTGAAACTCAAAGTTACAGCAGGAAGTGACCCAAAACCTCCGCCCGTGCAGGATGCAGCCGCAGTGAGCAGGTCCCACCGGTGGGTGGTTGCTGGGGGTCAGCTCAGAGCTAAGGGGAGCCCTTCTTTTGGAAAGGTTTATCCAAGCAGATCACCCCAGCGATGGGTCACAGGTCCAGGTGGTGCAAACACTGCTGGTGACATTTCAGGCTGGGGCACAGGGGGACAAAGCGTCCGGTCCTGACATACCCCCCGGTGTTCATGGAGCTCCATCCTTCATCAGGCGCAGGTCTCCCTCACGGTGCCGCCTTGGCAGTGCCAGCCCAGCTGCAGCTCTCACCACCTCTGGGGGAGGCCGAACGCAGGGGCAGGACCACAGCGTGGTACAAATCTCTGCATCCTGCCCTGCTGCACCCCCCTGTCTCCCTGCATTTGGCCCCCGATGCCTGTGGTGGCCGTTCCCTGGGGGCCAGTGTCTCCCACCCGGTCCCTTCCCCCTGCCCGGCTCAGTCGGGAGCCACGGGGTCCCGGTGCTGAAGGCTCCTAGGTTGATTGCATTTGGGGACCCTTCTGAAATGAGGCACTCCATGCCTCCTCCTCCTCCTAAGCACTGCTGACTCTGCCTGGCTCTGGGGACGTTAGGGGATGGGGATGTTCTCAGCTTTTCACGGCAACACGGCATCACGGAGATGCCAGGCACGGCATCTGCCAGGCATCAGCCCTGCCATTCCTGTCCCGGCCCCACCAGCCCTCCCTCACCCGGGCTGATGGAGGGGCTGATGGAGGGGCTGCTGGGTCTCCTGTCCCCTCTGGTCTCCCAGAGCCAGCAGTGAGAAGCAGCCCCTGACCCTCCCTCCTTCTCTGGTCTCCCCTGTCCATCCCGATCACCACCGACCTGCTCTTCCCCATGCAGCCCCCCCTCCCTGAGGTCTAGGGGACCCCCCTTCTCCATCCTCTGCCTCTCGTTAACCCCCTCCTGTCCTCCACTGCTGCTTCCCCACATTCCTGTCCCTGCAGAAGGCAGTGTGCTCCCCTTGTCCCATCAGGAGCAGCAGACCCTGCCTGAGCTCCTACACGTCACCTCCCATGGAGACCCCGTCCTCCTGGTCCCCCCCCCCGAGTGTCGGGCGCTTCCCGCAGCCCCGCAGAGTTAAACCTTCTCATTCCTTTTTCTGAAAGCCATGGCCTTTCATCTCTGAAATTCTTATGCTCCCAGTTGATGTCAAAGACTTGAAATATTTCCCAGGAAGTCAGCTGTAAATAGACCATCTAATGATGTCAGCCACTCTCCTTCATTGTGAAAGCTCCTCTCTTTTGGGAAATGGCTGCAAATTCAGAAAATAATGCCAGGAGCAGTTAGATAAGCTTAGATGGGCAATTCCAGAACACGTTTTCCAGTCTCTCCTGAGAGTGACAGTATCACCCAAACCTGCCACATGCAGGAGCAAGGTGGGACCGTGCTGGTGGGATGCCAGCCCTGGAGCGTCCCCTCCGGGGCCGTGTCCCTTTGGCCAGGCTGGGTGACAGCCAGAGCCCATTTGAGCCCCCCCACGAGGGTGTCTGGAGCAGTGAAGGGCTGTGCCCCCCTGGTGCCACAGCTTTCTCCCTCACTTTGCCTTTAGCTCTGCTCCAGAAAGGGTTGTGCCCCAAACTGAAGCTCTTCCCTAGAGCCAGAGGTGTCTTGGAGTTCCATGGGACACGGGGAGGATGAGGTGACCCTGCTGGAGCCACCCTCGAGGTGCCAGTGTCCCTCCAGGGGCTGCTAAAGCTGGTTCCGTCGCTGGAGGTCGTCTCTAAGCACGTGAACTTCTGAATTTACAGTAGTTCCATCAGAGGGCAGGAAAGTCCTCTCTGCAGGTGGTGGCCACAGCGCGGGCCCTGGTGCCTTTCTCTTGCAGAGGTCTGTGAGGGTCCCGGCTGGGGACCCCGGGAGCAGAAGACACAAACCGCTCTCCATAACTCTAGCTCTGGTGGTGTCTCCTTCCAAGACGGGTCTTCCACGGGAGGACGTTTGACGAGAGAGAAAGAGGCCAAGAAATGCCGGGAGTGAGACCATGAGGTCAGAGTTAAGGCGATCGATAGAGATGACGTTTGTTCTACCCTCCTGGGGCCGAGCGTGGCGAGGGAAGCTCTGCACTCACCGAGACGCTGTAGTTGGCCAACGGTGACAGTGACAGCAGAGCAGAGTGACACCTTCCATCCGCCCCGTCCCACGGGGACGAGCGATGAGCTGGGGACACGGGAGCTGTGTCCACAGGGAGCCACCCTGGCAGTGACGATGCCGGAGCGTCGCTCTGGAGGCCGATGTGGGGCCGGCAGGACCTACCTTCAAGGTGAACCTGGACAGGATCCTTGAAGATCCGGTGTCCCAGCCCACAGTAGCCTTTGTTGAGCAGCAGGAGAGTGACCAGACGTCCTGGGGTCTCCCTGACTTGGCCATCCCAGCCCCCCCCGGCCCGAGCAGCAGATGCCCCTCAGCCCTTCCCCGGGGCAGGAGCGGTGCCAGGAGCTGGGCGCTGAGATGGGCTCATTGTGTGACATCCACGACCACAATAAAGCTGCTGCTGACCAAGAGAGGTGTGTGTTCTGGTGAGCCCTCAGTGAGTCAGAACTAGCCGTGCAGATGCCAGCCCAACTCACGCGCTTCAGGGTGACTCACGCCTTCAGTGTGCTCCGTTAACCCCTGTTGAGATGGCATCTCCCTGTGCAGCGTCCCCTCGTCCTGCGAGTGGCCCTGGCCATCAGCCTCATCCGGCTTCTGTCCTTCCTCGTGGTGCATGGTCACACACTGATCTCCCCCCACCACCACCTCTGAGGGGGCTCCCACCACCCCCGGGACTGGACGGGGCTCAGCCGGGAGCGTCTGAAGCATCAACAGGGTTCCTGTTGGGGCTCCGGCTCCTGCAGCCAAGAACCTGGGGTGGAGGGTGCTTTGCAAAGGGGGGGGGTTCTCTATCTGTCTGTCTGTCTGTCTGTTTGCTTGTTTGTTTATCTTTAAGCATCAGCCGGGTGTGCCAAATGTATCGTGTGAAGCAGAATTTTAGATGCAAAACTGAGTTTTTCCGGTGCTGTTCTGGAAACCCACAACTGCTTTGTATTTCTACAGATCTGAAAGAGAGAGAGAAGAAAAATAAGCCCTTTAGGCATTTAGCTCCTAGGGTAAAGCTACCTCTTTCTATATAAACTCATCAATTAATTCTGTTTCAGTTAAATGGTGTAACATTTCTGGTGCAAGCTTTCAGCCGCTGCAGATACAACCCCCTGTTTCCTTGTAGGCTTTTTGTCCCTCCATGGTCTCTAAGCCCCTGCACAAACAGGGATGAACTTGCCACAGTCCCGGGAATTGTCCGTCGGGAGCTGAGGAAGAGCAGGAGATGGGCACGGGTGAGGCCAGCTGAGATCTGCGCTGCCCAGCGCCTTCCCCAGAGGGGGTTTGAGGCATCTGGGGGGGGGGATTGGTGCTGCCCTGAGCTCTGGAGAGTAGGTGGCCGTCTAGCTGAGCAGGGGGTCCTGGGCAACGTGTGCCAGGAGGCTGAAGCCCCTCGGCAGCCCACCGAAGCAGCATCCTTCAGTGGCACCAAGCCGGGTGCCCCTCTGCCCCTCTGTGGCAGCTGGTGGCCACAGAGCCTGCAGGGAGGCAAGTCCCAGCTGCTGGTCGCAGCAGCCGTGCTGCCCCGCAAGCCCCCAAACCCTCCCCACCCCAAGTTCCCCCACCTTCCCTCATGTGCCACCGAGGAGGATGTTGGACCTGCAGCCCCGTGGGAGAGGCTTGGCAGCCCTCCCCCCTGCTCCCCTGCGGCAGCCGGGCCTGAGGGTGCCCCACAGATCTCTGTCAGTAACTCAAAACCCACCCCGAGCCCCGCGGACCCCCCGGCCCGTGGGAGGGGGCTTCTGCTCCTGGAGATGATCTGCAGCGGGGCCACCGGCACTGCCGGGGGGGCTCCCGGGAGGCGTTGGGGCTCGCCAGGCAGCTTCTGCGGGCAGCCCGGAGCAGCGTGCAGGCAGTGCAGTGCAATGCAGTGAATGCAGTGCAGTGCAGCGAGTGCAATGCAGTGCAATGCAGTGAGTATAGTGCAGTGCAGTGAGTATAGTGCAATGCAGTGAGTACAATGCAGTGCAGTGAGTACAATGCAGTCAGTGCAGTGCAGCAGCGGAGGATGCTCTTCCCTCCCAGTTGCCATGGTGCTTCCCCAGCCTTCCCCGCAGGATGTCAGGCTGAGGATGGGGCCCTCCCCGGCCCGGCCCCCTCTGCGCCTTTCCCAGGCAGAGGCGCCTCCGCGGGGAAGCCCGGGCTGGTTAGAGAGGGGCTGAGGGACCCGGGTGCCAGGGAAGGCAAAGGGGTCCCAGGGACTGGGACCCCAGGAGCTGCCGAAGCGAAGTAATGGAGAGAGCAGCTCCGGAGGGCAGGGACACGCCAGGTGACACCAGCCCAACACGTCCTGTCACGGGCGGCTGGGGGGGGGGTAGTGGGGGGGTGTCTGTTTTTGACGTGGACGTGCTTTGCCTACAAGGAGACAGGGGCATTGTGGGTAGCAGGTCTCCGCATGTGTCCGTGTCACAGCAAGCACAGCGGGCTTCACCTCATCCGGTCACTAACATCTACTAATCACAGCTCATCCCCTCACCCCCCCCCAGTGAGTAGAAGAGCAAACTGTGACCCTGCCTCATGCTTGTCTGGACTTGGGAAGAGCAGGGAGGGGTGGTCTAGACCTTGGTGAGCAGAGCCCTTGGTCTAGACCTCGGCAAGGAGAGCCCTGGGTCTAGACCTTGGTGAGGAGAGCTCTGGGTACCACCAAGACTGTTGTCAGTGCCCAGGTGACCCCAGAGAGGGAAGGGTTAAAGCCTGTGGGGTTCACTCGTGGCTGAGTGTAGCTCCGGGAAGGTCCCACCATGGAGCTGTTTGATCCCCCAGGCGCAGGAGAAGGGCTGTGAGGACAATTCCTTTCAGGGCTTTAGTGCACTGGAGGTGGCCTGCACAGAAGAGGGTGAGGTTTTTCCTGTTGTATGGAGAAATATGGAGGGACACATTCAAATTTCGGTCTTTTTGTCCCCAAACGGGAGGCGAAGGTCCACATGGGAAGAGGCCTGTGTGCTCCCGTGGGTGGTTCTGCTCCCAGTGTGCGCAGACTCTCCAGTGAGAGCTGGGGGAGGGCTTGTCTCAGAGAGTCCCAGGGGCAGCCCGGGGGGACATGAAGTCTCCTACGGGCACTCGCCCTAAATTTCCTTTTCCTACAAAGAGGAGACGAGAGGAGGACAAAGCAGGCTCGCTGCACCGAGGGATGGAAGGGTTAGTTGAGACAGAAGCAGCTCTTACATCCGTGATGCTCTGACCCTGCCAGAACCTGGTTCCAAACGTTGGCTGCCATCGGGGTTCGCTCCCGATTGCCCCTATTCCCCAATGGAGCGCAGGCAGGAGACAGCTCCTGGACGAAGGACTCCCAGCCCACTTGCAGCACCACCTGCAAAATTGCCCAAGAAAAACGGTAGTGGGGAGCTGAGACCCTCGTGTATGGAGCAGCATGAGAGGGAGAGTGTCCAGGCTGCGTTCAGGAGTCCTCTTGCTCTTCTACGTCACTCCGTCGGTCACCACGACCCAGCCAGGACACTGTCCCTGGAGGTGCCCGGCGTTCCCCAGGGGATAACCACGCGTCCCTCAGCCACCCTGGGGTGCTGGGCTGCATCCTCCAGCTGAAAGAGGGTGGTCTTCACTAGACCTGCTCTTAGTGACCCTCAGCAGCAGGTACCTGCTGGGGCTTTCCACCTGTACACCCTGTTTGGCCAACAAGCCCTGCTCCCCACAGGGTGGCCGTGCTCTCTGCACCGCTCCTGGCCATTCCTTCCCCTTCTGCGTGTGGCCACGTCACCTGTGGCAAAGGGCTGATGCTCTGAGTGAGAGCAGTGACCGTTTGGAGTTGGTAGCCACCGTGCCAAAGCCAACAGCCCCCGCTACGGCACCAGGGAGAGGAGGAGTCCCTGCTGGGAGGAGGAGGAGGAGGCCATCCCATCCAGGAGAGACCAGGCCTCCTCCTCCCTCCTGGTGGCCGCAGCCGGGGGGTTTTGCCATGTGGGAGGAAGTTTAGGAAGCTCAGTAGAGACCCCAGTGCCCGGGCAGGGGCTGCAAGGTCTCTCCGGCCCCCAGAGGAGCTTCAAGGTGTGCTCCTGCTCCTGCCCACCAGGTGTTGGGACTTCCCCCAGCCCCCCACCCCAGCCCAGGGCAGGTCCTTTGGTGCAGCACGGACCTCGGCAAGGGGTTCGAGCAGACTTTGTGTTGGAGGAACAGTGATTATCCCCTCTGGGAAACGCTAACTCACTGGGAAGGCCCTCGTGAAACACACACACACACACACCCCCCCTCACACACCCCCCGACCCGTAGCTGTAGCTGCTGTTCTCACACTCATGAAAGCACCACCCGTCACCGCTGCTGGAACAGTCGGAAAAGCTGTTGAACTGTATTTGCTGCTCTTTAATGTTCTTGCTGTGGGGCATTTTTTCTCATGCGTATGTTGTTTCCCCCCCCCGGTCCCCTCCTCTGCCCTCCCCCAGTCCCTGTCCTGTCCCCCCCCCATCCTCCCCCCTCTCCCCCCACCACTGTCCCATCCTTCAGGCTTTGGCTGTCCGATCCATGCGGTTATGAGTGTCCCATTGCCCGTAGCAAACACACGAACGGAACCTCGGCCGCTGCGGAAGGTCCCCACCTCCACTGGCCCCAAAAGCCCCGTGTCGGCCGTTCCCTGGGTCCCCTCGCTGCCCCCGGGCCATCGGCCATTCCCCAGGGCTGCCCGGGGCTCAGCCCCCCCACCCCCAACAGTTCTGCCGTCCCCACCACGGGGACCGTGCCACCGCAGCCCCCCCTGTCCCCACGGCGCGGGGGGCCCTGCCGGGGCTCCTGGGCCCACGAGGTGGCCGGGGTCCTGCCATGACGAAGTCCGTTCGCTCTTCTCCGCCTTGTTGCCGCCCGGACGGGAGCTAACACTCTCTCTCATTGCCTCTCTTCCTGCTCTCCATCTGCATGTCCGCGCTGCTCTGTCTAGAACCGCCTCTGGCCTCCGGAGGGTGGGCGAGTTGTGTAAGTGAGCATGTTCTCATCCCATAGCAGCCTCACCTCCTCTCCCCCCGACCCGCTCCCCGCTCTCCCGCCGCCCCGGCTGGCCCAGAGCGGGCGGTGGGGCTTACTCTGGCATGTGAGTGTCGTCCCCCCCCGTCCCATTCCACCCCGCTGTGTCCCGGTAGCATGTCCGTGTCCCTGTGCTGTGATGTCTGTGCTGCTGCTCGTAGGTGACGACTGAGGAAATTCCCTCGGGCTTCCATGGGATTCCCACCACGGCCCGGACGAGACTGTGTGCTCCCGGTGTGGCTGCCTGGGGAGGGGGACACCCAGCAAGGGATGAGCAGGGACAAGGTCCCCTTGGCAAAACTCAGCCCCATGGGGAGGGACCCATCATGGGTGAGGAGAGACTCCAGCAAGGGTGGGGATGGACCCATCAAGGGTGAGGATGGACCCCATCAAGGGTGAGGATGGATCCAGCAAGGGTGAGAATGGACCCCATCATGGATGAGGAGGGACACCAGCAAGGGTGGGGATGGACCCCACTCATGGGTGCAGAGGGACCCATCAAGGGTGAGGAGGGACCCCACAAGGGTGGGGAGTCTGAGCCAGCTGCCACCCCAGGTGGAAATGTCCCCTTTTGAGCCCCAGCAGTTCCCAGTGTGCACCAGTCGATGCACCAGGCTCTCCTTTCCCTGCAGGTTTGTGACTTCCCAGTCATAGAGTGTCCCTCGGTCACCATCTGGAGCAAAACTCCCATCAGGCAGAGGAGGTGGCTCCTTGGGCTCTTGCTGCCCAGGGATCATGCAGCCATCCCAGGCTGGAGCTCAGCTGCCCTGCGGGGAGAGGCGTCTGGAGGAGCCCAGAGCACGTTGCTGCCTTCCAGCAGGCACCCCAGGGCCACGGGAGCTCCAGCCTGGTGACCCACAGCAGGTGATGTACACTGTCCCCAGGGAGGTCACCGTTGGCACAAACTTAAACCCTGGAGAAGTGTTCACCTGGGACAGCTGTAGGAAAGTCAGGGTACAGAAAACTGACACCCCACCCCCCCCTTCTCCCAAACTGGTTAATGACCATCACTGGAGCACTCCTTGCTGGCAGAGCTCCTTGGCCATGTCCCCAGGAGGTCTCAGTGTCCTTGCTGCAGAGCTCTTGGACCATGTCCCTACCAGGTCCTTGCTGGCAGAGCTCCTTGGCCATGTCCCCACCAGGTCTCCATTGCCACCAGAACTGCTGGAATCCCTTCTCAGGCCCGTAGCTGATGAGCTGTGGGCACTCACCAGGCTGGACCTGGCAGTGAGACCCCAAGAAAGGCCATTCCCATCTGCAGGGGGTCACTTGGGTCCCTGTCCCTCGCCGGGAGGTGACCTGCAGGCCTGGGTGGGCAACTGGGGGGTTGGAGCTGTGGCATGTGGCCCTGGTCCAGGTGCCCACCAGGCGAATTTCCCCAGCGTGCATGGCCAGCCGCGTGGTCCCGGTTGTGCTGCTTCCGTGTGTGTCTGTCTGTCCTGGTGTTCTGTTCCCGTAGCGTGTATGAAAGTAGCTGCTACATCCCTGTCGCTTCCATGTGTGACCCCAGCCCCGGAGCCCGCGCAGAGCTCTGCGCAGTCTCGTGTTGGATTTTTTACTTGTCATTTTCTGCCAAGTGCTGGATTTCCCAGTCTGCCCACCCTTCCCGCTGCCCCCCGCACGGGGCCTGGCCCGGGAGAGCAGGGGGGCAACGCTAGGAAAGCCCCCCTGCCCGATGCCTCCCCAGCCACCTTCCCCGGGGTCCGGCTCTGCTCCAGCCCCGGGGTCCAGCGCAGGCTGGTTCGAGCGGGGCTGGGGGGCACTCAGCGGCCATCTGGCCCCACGTCGGTCCTTCGGTGGAGCCCCCAGGTGCGACCGGGAATGGGGGTGCTGCTCCATCCGCAGCCGGGCACAGAGACGGGTGCGGGTTCTGCACGGCAAACCGTGCCGCGTCTGCCTGCGGGGGGCGGCGGGGGGGGGGTCCTCGGGCCATCGCACTCGCCCACGTCTTCGTGCCTTCGGCCCTGTCGCCGGTTGTCGCAGAGCGTGGCGGGGGCGCTCCCGGGGTCGCTCGGCCGCGGCGCAGGACGGGGGCGATTCCGCCGCCTCAGCCCGTTTCAGCCCCCGCGCCGTCGGGAGGCTGCCCGCAACGGGCCGGGGCGCGGCGACGGGCTGCGGTGAACGGGAGCCGGCCGGTCCCCGTGCCGCTGAGCCGGCGGTTCAGACAATGGCCGGGCCTGCTCCGTCCAGCACCGTCTGGCCCACCCCGGCCGTCAGCTGATGTTTCCCCTCCGCCGCCAGCTCTCTTTGTGCCACAGCCCCGGACATTGTTCCGCCCGCACCCGGCATCCCTGCCCCGCGCCCGGCATCAGCTGCAGACACCCTGCCTGGCCCCTGGCCCCCGAGCCGTGGCCCCCAGCCCCAAGCACAGCCCCGGCAAGGGGCCAGCGCTGCCAACAGGCTGTGAGCCGTGGCCAGGGCTGCCCAAAGAGGTCAGGGTAGGGGTAGGGGTCAGGGTCATTAGGGGTAGGGTGATTAGCGGTAGGTTTAGGCGGTTAGGGTCATTAGGGGTAGGATCGTTAGGGTGGGGTTAGGGTCATTAGGGGTAGGATTGTTAGGGTGGGGTTAGGGTCATTAGGGGCAGGCTCATTAGGGTGGGGTTAGGGTCATTAGGAGCAGGATCATTAGGGTGGGGTTAGAGGGTCATTAGAGTTAGGGTAGTTTTAGGGGTTAGGGTTTGGGTTTGCATTAGGATAGGGTAGGTTTAGGGTTTGAGTCGTTAGGGGTAGGATCATTAGAGGTGGGGCCACTAGGGGTAAGTTTAGGGTAAGGTCAGGGGTTATGGTGTGAGTTAGGGTCATTAGGGCTAGGGGAGGGTGTGGATAAGATTTAAGGTTAGGATTAGGGTCATTAGAGTTAGGGTTAGCATCTTTAAGGTCGTTAGGGTTGGGGTCATTAGGGTTAGGGGTTAAGGTCATTAGGGTCATTAGGTTTAGCTTCTGTTCTGATCCATCAGGATCAGCAATGACCTGGACCCACACTCTGGGTTGGCTTTCACAGGTCCCTGCTTTGCTGAGCCCCCGTGTACCAGTTTCTTAGCACAGGTTTGGTATGTGCCCCCTCCCCGGCAGGAGTGGAGCTGTGCCCCCCCCGGGAGCAGTGGAGCTGTGCCCCCCGGGCATGTTGAGGTGCACAGTTGAGGGGGCTCAGTGCTCCCCCGTGCTCAGGCGCAGGAGCACTCGCTGCTGGGGGGGTTACCTCTCTGTACCAGTTACCTGTTGTCCTGCCCTGGAGATGAACCCTCTGTGCCATCACCACTGGAACCGTCTGGGCCGCTTTCCCCTCCCGATGGCTGTGCCAAGGCTCAGGCGTTCGCTGCAGACTGGGGTCATTTTTCCCCCGCAACACAAATTTGTCACCTAAAATGCAAAGCTTTAGCTTCCCGGCCCTGGCACCGGGCAGAAAGCGGAGCCGGGACCCAGGCTCAGGCTCTAGTCGTGGGTGAGATCCTCAGGGGAGCTGGCGCTGAAGGACAGGGATGGTGGGCTCCACTGACCCCTCCGTATCCGGACACGGTGCCTCGGCCCTGCCTGAGCCCCAGGGTGTCTCCAGCCACAGATGCTGCTCTCTCTGCCCTCACTGAGCACCATGCAGGTGCCTGGAGCCACGTTCCCCATGACCCTGGCGGTGCCCACCATCAGGGGTGACAGGAGAAGGGATGTACCCTCTTGGCTCCCAGAGCTCAGCGCCGGGAATTTGGAAAAGCACACCCAAATGTGCCCTCCCTCCCCCAGCTCGTCTGAGAGCAGCAGAGAACAAGAAATAGGAAGAGTCCCAAGTCATAGAATCACAGAAGGGTTTGAGTTGAAGGGAGCTCAAAGCCCCCCCCAGTGTCACCCCCTGCCCTGGGCAGGGACACCT
>BJBW01004093.1:75686-90323 GCA_004320125.1 Scolopax mira | reverse complement strand
ATCTTTAAGGTCTCTTCCAACCCAAACCATTCTAAGATTCTATGATTCAATGAAATACGTGGAGCCCTGCACCCTTTCAGGTTGTTCTTACTTTGGGGGGAGCTTGTAAACTCCCCACCCCACTGATTTTGCCAGGAGCTGGGTGAGCAAAACCCAAGTGAGGGACATTTTCCTTTGCATAATGACATAACTTAATATCGCTTTTCCTACAAAGCAAAACAGACTAACAGGAAGCTGTTCAGAAACAATTCTGCCTTTTGTGTTTTAAACCCTTAAATCTGAGCAGTCAGTCTGTTCCCCTTCAGATAAATGATAGTTTTGAGACTTCTTTAAACATGGCAGAGTAGAGCCTTTGTGAGGAGTCTTGTTTGGATACCTCTTGCAATGACAAGAATTTTAAAGACAGGTTTTGTCCAAGACCCTCATACAGTAAATGATTTCAGGCATCAAGGCCAGCAAGGAATATCTTTACAACCATTCAAGGCTGTTTGCACTTCATGTTCAGGATTTTACATTGCAACTACAGTAATGAGGGCCTTTTTGGTGCAGGCAAAAGCCAAACCAGAATTCCCTCGGATTTCTTCACTATCATTTTCTGTGGTTCAGACATTCGTAGGTGTAAAGGTCAACCTTGGCTCAGACACCAGCCCATACAAGTGGATCTTCTCACTTTGCTCAACTATGAACGAGCTCAAATATTTGCAGTATTTAGAGGATAAAAAAGAAATGTGAGAATTTGGGAAGGAGCTGTGTACTTTGTAAAACCATGTGAACATGTGTCAAATTTCATGTATAACAGCAACATGGTGGTTAATTGCTGTTGCTTACTCAAGCCTACATTTAGTATTAAACCAAAGTGAGATGTTCTGGACCAGGATATTGTGAGGCATTTGTTAGAAAAGGACAAATCTTGGAAGAACTTTCACCTTTGATGAAAACCTGAGCTAGGTTTTCATCTTTGCTTTACAAGAGAAGAGAAAGCTTCGGGCAAGGTATCAAAGAAATTGCAGAGGAAATGAAATTCCTACTTTTGCATGCAGTTGCTGCTGAGGGAGGAACACTTGGCCACAAGGAGAGAGCGAGCTGTCAGGAATCACCAGGATTCATGAATACATGTTTAAAAGTGGAGAGATGTTGATTTTGTGGAGTTACTTTGTGGCGCCGTTGCAGCCGCCGTACCGCACACGGTAAAATGCCGTTTCTCTGGAGAAAACTTCACTAAAAATTGCTGGGAAGTGAAGCCAGAAAGGGAAGCAGAGGGAAGGGAAGTAACCAGTTCCCGTGGTTTACAGCATTTAATGTAAAAATTCACGCTTTCTCTGTCAATAAGGGCTGCGGGAGGTGGAGGAGAGGGGCTTAATTACACTGGATTATTACAATCTTCCAGTGCCACCTCGTGGCTTCGCATAACACTGCAAAATGCATCCAGCAACGGACTCGATGCGCTCCATAAAGCTCAGATCATCACAAATTGAGAGTTTTTCCTCAGATACGTTGGACAACCTCCTGCCCCCACCACAGCGAAATGCCAGCGTTGGCTGGGACAGAGCTGTAGCCCTCGCGCCCGACGCTGGTGGTTGGGGGTTACTCGAAGGAGGTGTCGCAGAAAGGCCCCCGGGCAGGCTCTGTGACAGGCCGTGGCAAAGCACGTTAGTGTTGTTGTGTGTCTGCCCCGTGTAACTCACCACCAAGGATCTACTCCTTGGTTTAAATCATTATTTTTATTTCACTGTGTAACTGAGCGCGTTACCATATGCAGGCACCACCACATAGAATCACAGAATGGTTTGGGTTGGAAGGGGACCCTCAAGATCGTCAAGTTCCAACCCCCCTGCCCTGGGCAGGGACACCTCCNNATGGGGCAGCCACAGCTTCTCGGGGCAACCTGTTCCAGGCTCTCACCACCCTCACAGCAAACAATTTCTCCCTGATATCTAATCTAAATCTCCCCTCTTTTAGTTTAAAGCCGTTACCCCTTATCCTGTTACTCCATTCCCCAATCCAAGAGTCCCTCCCCATCTCTCCTGGAGCCCCTTGAGGGACTGGAAGGGGCTCTAAGGTCTCCCTGGAACCTTCTCTTCTCCAGGCCCAACCCCAACTCTCTCAGCCTGTCTTCATAGAAGTGGTGCTCCAACCCTTGGAGCATCTTCTTGGTCTCCTCTGGACCTGTCCCCACAGATCCATGTCCCACATGCAAGCACCTATTCCAGTGCTTGACCACTCTCACTGTGAAGACTCTTTTCCTGAGCCTACCCAGGGTGTCTCTTCCTGACATCTGGGGCTGTGTCATCACATCACATCACACTCACAGCAACAGGATCGTGGTTCTTCAGAAGACCCCTCCACATGGCTACAAGAACACCACCTTGCACACAGACACCTAGTACCTCAGCGGTAAGCACTTTCCACCAACAGGTAAGTGGACTTCTTAAAGCTGGAAGTTAAGAGATATACATCATCTGGAAATAAAATTGATCCATTTCATTCACACATACCCTGGAGGATATAACTTTTCTGAACACAAAAGACATATTTTTGAGAAGGAGAATGGTGCAAGACAAAGGGATGTAGGCAGCAATGGCAGTGACACCAGCAATAGCCCAGACCAGCTCATGGAGTGGCACCGTGAACTGTGATTAACGGACAGGCCAGTCCAGCTCACCCCCAGTTCACAACACATCCTACTGGGAAACCACCAGTCTCAGCTATCCCAGACTCACAGCGATGGCAAGGACATTTGGAGGACATCAAAAATGAAACCAAGGCTCAGCATCCACGAGTCTGAAAATCCATGAAACTCGCAAATTGCATGAAAATAATCTGCAGATCAAAATCAGTCCTGGATAATTATGTCTGAGGTGATCATGCAATGCCAGTCAAGTGCTACATGGGAGGCCTAAAACTGGGAGTCCTGTTCTGGAGAACCAACCCTTTACCCTTCCGACAGATCCATCTTTTACTTTTCAGCCCATGCTCCTCACAGACCTGCGCTCACAGATCTGTTGTTTGGTGGCATCTGTCGATAGTATATATTATGGCTCTTTCAAAGGTGCTGAGCTTCTGTAGCGCCCCACTCCTAAGGTAATAGGATCATAAAACATAATTGCAAGAAGCACATTTTCAGAAGATTCATCTTCCTCCTGAGGACGTAAGATGTGTCCATGGTTTTATACCCACCCATAGATTTAAGGAGACTATAGACGCTGACAGAGGCCTGATTTAAACAGCAATGGTGTTTAAATCTAGCGAGGTGGCCATGATCACTCCAGTTCCCCAGGTAAATTGAGGCCTGCAGATCTCATTTTGTCTTTACAGGTCTGGAGGACAGTCTCAAGATGAATGACGATGCTCTCAGCCAAGCACGTGTGACTAAATAGGCATCGATGTGCACAGC
The DNA here is from genome assembly GCA_004320125.1 of Scolopax mira. NCBI lineage: Eukaryota > Metazoa > Chordata > Aves > Charadriiformes > Scolopacidae > Scolopax > Scolopax mira. Next base: position 86,929 of record BJBW01004093.1, on the reverse strand, counting down.
AGAACTTGGATGCACGAGTTTTTTTCAAGTTTGTATATTCCCAAAGAATATATAAAGATATATAGTATATATTGTGCAATAACAACAGACTGTTTAGAACAAAATCTGCTTTTCTGAGTGGACTAGTTTCAAAGACTGCAGTAAAATACATGGAAATACAAATTTGGATTCTAGAGATCAGCTAGTCTTAAGGGGGCATTACATTTAAATTTAAGGTGGGGAGGGGATTGCATAATTCAATTAGGTACCAAGTTCAGCTAAATTGAAAACATTGCCAGCATGGCAGAGTGTACTTAGATAAAACAGACCTACAATTTTAGAACTTGTTTAGTTTAAGCCCTTGCTGACTAAAATTTTGTAAATCCTTGAGAATGGTAGTTTAAACTCCTAGTGTGAATTAAATCCCCAGACTTAACAATGTTTAATCATGTTTATATTGTTAACCAGTATAAAGCTGGTCTGAGAGAATGAGAAATAGGTAGCTGTTTGTTTTCCATTCGAGTACCGGGCACTGCAACAGTAGATTAATTACCCTTGATTAACTATCCCTTTCGTAGAAGCTTGGAGCAAACTACCTAACGAGAGCAGAAGGAGAGCGGAAGGTACTTGATTCCCTTAATGCACAGGTATCATCTGTACAATTATCTGCCCCCAGAGCAGATGGGGTGAGCTCACAGCAACCGAGCTTCTGGCCCTGGCAAATGTGACAAATTGAAGGAACTTGGGGAGACAGAAGAGCGCTACCGATACTCCCAGAGACATCATGGGGCAATCTCAGCTGCATCTGTGCTACTAAATAGTGGTCTGGCTGGGCAGCATCCATCTGAAGAGGAGCAGACACCTCCAACAAATGGGCTCCCTGGACCATAAGATGTCCACATATTCTTCTGCACCAAGGATATCCATCAGAGGACAGGGGATCTAGCTTGCATTGCTAAGAGGTTACGCTACAGAAAGATTCAGTTATCAAGCACATGAATAATCCAGTTCCTGATGCCACGGAAAACTGGCCGGTGACTTGTATGCCACGTGTAACAGTGTGGGACCTCTGAAGGCTTCTAGACAGTTCCTTATACAACATCACAGAGGATATGGTAGTTGTGTACCATGGCAGTATCAATGTCAAAGGCAGAAAGTGTAATCTTTTAGGCTGGGGACTAAATTGTACTCTGAAGTACTTTCAGTACCGTGCTCAGAGCCAGAGAAAAAGCACACTTAAAAGCACGGTTGAGAAAACAGCAAAGGCAAAAAGGTTAATTTTTAGAACTCTTTGAAATAACTGAAATTTATATAAGAAGGAAAGCAAAACCAAACTAGAATCAAGTCATTGATTCAACTAAAAAGTTTTAGAGAACTTTTAAAATAAAACTCAAGGAAAGTCAATGCTTGTAAAAAGCACATACTTTTTCCAGTCCTCTGTAATGTTCTACCTCTCCCTCTGTCTACCCAGACAAATGGCATTCCTCTTCACCAAGTCCACAGCTCTGGGAAGGCAACTGAGCCTCTCACCGGGATATCTGACTGCCATGCTCTTTGAAGGGATGCTCTCTTCCCTCCGTCCCCCAGAGGACTCATAAATTCTCATTAAGAAAGGACTATATGCAGGACAACCCCTGGAGGCAGAGCTGCCTCCCCTCCACGATGACATGTCAAGGTGATTCAAACTCCCAGGATTTCCCAGCCCTTCCACAGGCATCAGGTACCCCTGTCCAGGCCATGAGGCCCAGCTCCAGAACTGGGAGCAAACTGCTAAGTGCCTGGTTTCAAATTGTCCTGAGATGGGCTGGGAGCTGGAGCATCCAGAGCTTTGGGATGTTCTTGATAAACACAAGGCCAGAAAACACAGAGCTCCTAGGGAATAACCAGGAGGGTCTGTTCTTTGCTCATGGCCATTGCTAAGGAAATTAAAAACAAGGTTTCCTTCCTAGTAAGGAGTTGTAAGGAATAAATGTTCGGCATTTGATGACAACTCTCTCCTCATTGGAGTAAATACCCTGGGGAAAGACTTCTGCTCCTGAATTTCCATTCACTTCAGACATTCCCTGCGACATGCCCATAGGAGCAAAACAGTTGAAAGAATTTATGCAAATGGTGTTTGACTTCAAAAAGGGAACTACCTAAAAAAGAGAAAGCTAGAAGGGGCATGGCAGTGTAACAGGTGAAAGGGTAAAAGTATTGTATGGTGTGGAAATTGCTTTAAGATGTCATGTTAGAGGCTCTTAGTCAGTAAAAACTATCAAAAAACTTTAAAAGGGACAAAATCACAAGTCAGTTATACTAAACAACAGGGTGAAGAAAGATTTTAAAAGTTAAGAACACAAAAAGAAGTTACATCCAAGCGAAGAAAACAGAAGCTCATAAAAACTGGCAAGTTTGACAAAAACCATAAGGAAGCCCAAAATATTTTTAGGAGCAATTTGCTAAAGGCATAAAAGTGTTTCATAAAAAACTCTTTTTAAACACCTCAGAAGTAGGAAGCCTGCCAGCTAGTTAGTCAGGCGGATATATGATCAAGATGTAAAAGGAGTGCTCATGGAAGGTAAGGCTGAAAATGTTTAATGAATTTTTCCACTACTCTTCATGGTGGAGGATCTGAGGGAGCTCAAGCACCAGAGTACTTTATATGGGGAAAGAATATGGTGATCTGTCTCAAACTGAAATGCTAGAAAAAAAGATTTCAGAACAAATTATGAAATAAATTGCAACAAATTAGGTTCCAGGACTAAATAATATTCACTTGGGACTCCTAAAAAAATTACTGTATGGAAGTACTGAAGAGTCAACTCCATTTCACAACTTAAAGCAAACGCTGCTCTGAGTGCCAGAGATGGTGGGAGGCAAATGCTTTTTAAAGAATTGTCAACATGAACCTAGGAAATCTGTTTTCCATCATGGGCATTGGTAGAAATTATATGAAAGAAAAGAATCTACAGATTCAGAAATAAACGTGATATGTTGGAGAAGGGCCAGTGTGACTTTTGTGGTGGGAAGTCGTGCTTCATAAATCTACTGCATTCCTTTGAAGAGTCAATTCATATGTAAACAAGACTACTGCAGTGCAGTAGGAGTATGTGGCTTGCTTCAAAAGTTTTGTCAAACTCTCTCTGGAAGGGCTTTAAAAGCACTAATCTTGCCTGGAGGAAGGTGGAGGTCCTGCTATGAATTCCAAATTTTCACAATGGAGGCATTTAGCCCTGAGGCTCACAGGGATCTGTGCAGGCATTTGCGGCGCTCAACAGATTTGCAAATGATCTGGAAGGATCATCTGAGTGATGTGCCAAAGTTTGCACACCATGATAATAGGGAATTATTCAGGATTGGAAAAATGAAGGAGTTTTTGCAAAGGGATCTCATTTACAAAGTGGCTTGCATGCAAAGTGGTAATAAAATGTAAAGGGAAGCTCAATGTCAGTAAATTAAAAGGTAGACCCTTATTCAAACGTGTGCTCTAAACTAGGTATTTCCACTCAGGAAAGAGGTATGTGGAAAGTTGAGCTTAACAGTGAGTGGAAATTATACAGAAAAGTAGATCTTAAGCACTTTTTTTAGTGCTGGTCACATGAAGCTGGGAAACTTTTTCTTACACACTTTCCTTCAGAGGCAGATTTTCAGGGAAAACAGGTCTTCTAGCTGTCCAGTCATCCTTATGTTGTAGTAGCACAGGTGGACAAAACATGATGAGAAAAAAACATTTGAATCCATGAGTCCAGTTCTCAGAAGGACAGGCCTCCTCAGAAAGTATCTTGAACCACCAGTCTCCAGGAGCCACAAAAATCTTCCCCAACTTAAGGCTGTACATGAGGAGGAACTTCTTTCCTGTGAAGGTGACAGAGCCCTGGCAGAGGCTGCCCAGGGCAGTGGTGGAGTCTCCTTCTCTGGAGACATTCAAATGCAACCTGGACATGTTCCTGTGGGACCTGCTCTGGGTGGACCTGCTCTGGCAGGGGGTTGGACTGTATGATCTCCAGAGGTCCCTTCCAATCCCTACCATCCTATGATTCTGTGATTCTGCAAAAAGACATGACTGCAGTGGATTACCAGAGAGAGCAGGAGAGATGAAGGGCACCACCCTCTCCTACATCCCTCCCACAGTAGAGCAGAATCACACAAAGCAGATGACACCTACCCAACAGAGGGGGGCAAAAAAACCCCCAGAGATATTTGCTGAACTGCTGTGGCTGAAAAAAATCATCCATGAATGCACATGCACCAACCTCTTTGTTGCTGTATTCCTTAAAATACAGATGCAGAAGAGCCACTGTTATAAAATCTGGTGCCACTCTCTCCTTTCTCTGTGGCAATTTTTGTTTAGGTGCATCTGGGGGACTAAGGCTCTCTGAAGGCAAGAGAGATGCCAATTTTTGTACAAGGAAATGGAAGTGCTGTTATTCAACCCTGGTGTATGATCACTAAATCTTAAAGCTTGTCTCATAGTGGAGGAGCAGTGAAGCAGGAAATTGCTAATGCAAAGTGTATAAGAGAAGATCCACTACAGCAAGATTCGGGCCTTATCCCAAAAGTCACTGTTGCAAAGTAAAAAAAGAAAAAAAAAAAAAAAGAAGAAATACACGAGCATAGGAGAGCACTCTGAAAGTATAACAGCTTTCCAAAAAAGAAAAAAAGAAAAGGCAAAACTAACCTAACCGTTTTATTACTGCATTCAAAGCTTAATTGTGTGTTATAATTTTGGGTGCAGCGATTAGTGTTCAGCCATGCACACATGGCTCAGCTCCCCAGACCCAGAACCACAGCAGTCCATTTACAGAGAGCTGGGAAAGTAATATAATTTATTTTAAAATTAGTGATAACATATCTGAGGATACAGGGGGATAGTAGCGTTTTGGTTTTGAAGATTTCTGGCCAAAAGTTGCTCGCTGTCCCCGTGGGGTCTGTTGTGACCCTGCGGGCAATGCTGGTGGGCTGGTCTGGGATGCTGGAACTTGATGATCTTTAAGGTCCCTTCCCACCCAAACCATTCTATGATTCTATGAACTACTCTCAGGGGGACTGTTCAGATGATCCCTTGCTCTTAAATAGTGTTGTCAGTACGGAGAGCCAAATATACAACATGGATCTAGTTTGGGCATTTCTAATCATTTCTAATAGGGATTCATCACACTTTGGTGTGACCATCCTAGACTCAGCGAGCTGTCCAGGCTTCACAGTGAAAGGACCAGAGGGCAATTCATCTCACCTAACTCAGACGTGAAGCTTTAGAGCACTCTGACATTCGATTTAACCTCTTGGCACCAATTAGGCACCTACTTTAGTCAGAGCACACTGAATTTTGAAGACACCATCTTTCTCCATCGGCTGAAGAAGGGGGGGGACAACATAGATTAGATCCTATTTTTCAGACAACTAAAATTAGAGAGAATGAAACCCATTTCTTGTGTCCTCTAATTTGCTGGAATCATTAGTTGTGGATTTTAAATGCTGATATCTACATGACCCCTTGCCTGACTTTGCTTCCAGATACATCATCCAGACAGTAAAATCCTCACCTTAAAGTTCCAATTACTTAATGGTCAAAATCAAAAGCTGTTTAATAAAAAACAAATGGCCTGAGATACCAATCTGAAATCACCTTGAAGTCAAACTTCAAAGCCTTTTACATTTTCTCCATTACAAATGTTTGGCAGTCACCAGCCAAGGGATAACACGAAGCTCTTGTTGAGATAGAGGCATCTACACAATATCACCAGATGTATATAACATGAAGCTCTTGTTGAGATAGAGGCATCTACACAATATCACCAGACGTATATAAGGAATGAAGCAGGAACATGGACTGTTAGAAAGAAGCAGTTGTTTTCAAACACAGCCAAGGTGCTTTCAGCAGTGGAATTGTTCACATGCTGCTTGATGTAAATCCATAGCCTTTTTTATAAGCTCCCTGGGACAGGGATCTATTCCACTAAGAAGCTCATCTCAGCCACCCATTTAAAAAGAAATGAGTACTATAATGCACAAAGACTTCAGGGATGCCTTTGCCATTCTAATTCTTGGCAAAACAATTTCTCATTCAGTGTTCAACACAAAGATTTAAGTGGATGAGGACTGTAGCCATACACCCACTCTAAGTGCCACCCTTGATGGTGCAGCAAATACCTGGAAGTCCCCAACTTCTGGATTTCCCTGTTGGGGCACTCATCGCTCTCAGACCGAGATACCCTGGTAGGCACCAAAATAAATGGACACCAAGACAAATAGTCTGAATATGGCAAAAATTAGTGTGGTGGAAGAGCAACTCAAATTTATATAGCATTTGACCTCTTCTAGAAGAGGAATAATAGATCAATAGATTAATAGATGAATATCCACTGTGTAGCTCTGCTGGCAATGCTCCCTCCAAGTTTTACTGCTGCCAATAAGCAAACTTATAAATAAAAGACCTGTGTACCATTTGGCTGAGTTATATGCTGCCCGCTTCACTCATCCATTGTCCTAATTAGCAAAAGCCTGAAGAAAAATGACTCCATTTGTATCTATTTCTTATCCAAAATTCCCCCTGGATAGCCAGCTGTCAGAACATCCCCGTGTTTGAAAGCATTCAAGCATTTCCAAACCAGGATTTGAGTTTTCTTCTGTGTTAATTACAGGAACAACATGCTGAGCTGCTCTTCAATCAGAAATCTCCTTTTTGCCCCACAGAACGTGTGAGATGCAGTTTACGGCTGAAAGGAAGAGTAAGAAGTCACAGCTGTATTTAGCACTTACATAAAACTGAACTCTTACGTTTGAGAGACCATTGCAAAAGAATTTGAAAGAATCTCAGTGGAGCAAACACTGTAAGGATAATCTGCAGTGGAAGCATGATGCAGGCTGAGCTTCTCTTGTCCTAACTTTTGTGCTTTCTTCCAGTAGGAGAAATGCCAATATTTTGAATTTCCCAGGGATCCTACTGCAGGTACCAGTGTGTAAAGGTGAAAGGAAAAGGAAAGAGAGTTACAGGACCAGTTCCACATAAAGAGGTAACAACGCAGCGATGAGGTGTGATGTGACACTGTCCTTCCAAGGAAAGAGACTGGAACTGGACGAGGCAAGTGAGATGAAAGCAAGAAATGGTTTGTGATTGTAAACAGGCTCGTTGTAAAGGGAAGTGAAGAGGTCACTGCACTGGAATCAGGAACTGACAAAGAAGAAAGGGAATGCTGTGTGATGAAAGGATTCCTATCAGATCCAGCAACAGGGTCCTGAAAATGGAAATACTGTACTACTGTGCATCAGCTGGTGCTACACGAGCTGCTACTGAAAGACTGCACGAAAGTGACATTACTCAAGGAGAAACAGGGGGGGAAAGAGTGAATGAACAGACCAGTGCATGTAGGAATTGCTGCCAGACTGCCCAAAGAGCGAGTGAGCGGTAGGAAAATGTCTGCCACTGTATGGCCATATGAAAATGTTACCTCTTCATCACAGCACGTTGCAGAAGCAGCCATGAAGAAAGAGCTGCAAGAAATCAAGAGCTGCAAGAAACCAAAGGGCAAGAGTTTGTTCAATGTATCCAAGAAAACAAGTTATTCAACCCAACGCTACTGGCAGGCCAGGCTGTGAGAAGGCCTTTGGGGCATAGGAAAAGAGGTGGATAGGTGTGCAGCATGTCTCCAACGATCACAGAATCACAAATGGTCAGGGTTGGAAGGAACCTCTGGAGATCATCCAGTCCAACCCCCTGCCAGAGCAGGGCCACGTCCCACAGGAACATGTCCAGGGGGGTTTGAATGTCTCCAGAGAAGGAGACTCCACCACCTCCCTGGGCAGCCTCTGCCTCTGCCAGGGCTCTGCCACCCTCGCAGGAAAGAAGTTCCTCCTCGTGTTGAGATGGAACTTCCCATGTTCCAGTTTGTGCCCTTTCCCTCTTGTCGTGTCCCTGGGCACCACTGAAAAAAGCCTGGCCCCATCCTCCTGACACCCAGCCTTGAAGTATTTATAGGAGTTGATCAGATCCTCCCTGCTCTTCTCCAGACTGAAAAGACCCAAGTCCCTCAGCCTTTCCTCATAAGAGAAATGTTCTGAGAGATGTTCTAGGCCCCTCATCATCTTCAGAACTCTATGATGACGCTGGTAGTGAGGAGAGATGTTGGTTTGGTGCTGGTCATTCTGCAAAACCACGGGAAGAAGGTACACCAGGCTACTGAAGAAAGTCTCAGGGAGCTGGCAGATGATTGCATGAGTTCAGATGCAGCCCAAAATCTTGTTAGAGGAGATGCGACCAAGATGTTTGTCTGAATTGTGCTTGAATTCTAATCAAAGAGAAGAGCAAAAGTAGTAATCAATAAGAGAGTAAGATAGAGAAAAGAGTAGTAAGTAGGAAGAGAAAAACACTATAAATGCCTTTGGAATAAGCAAAGTCGTGCCAATGGCAGCATCGCCTTCCAGACAGCTCAGTGGTAGATACGTGAGGCTTGGGTGAGTAAGAACAGCCAAGCAGCTGTGGGAGCAGAGGTGTGGGGAAGGGACACGGGAGAGGAACTGCCAGCAAGTGAAACATTGATGGTGGGAGAGGATACCCAGACAGTCTAGGGGAGCCCGCAGACTCTTACCTCCCTCTACTCCTACCTCTAGAGCAGCAAAGTCTGGCAGAAACAACCCTCTCTCCTTTTTCAACCTGCAGGAGGGGCTGCCAGAACAGCAGGTGCTTCAGCGTCTGCAGATCCCGACTCTTAGCCATCGAGCTCTTTCTGAGTATCTAAGTTTGCCCGCGTGTTCCTGCCCACAGAAAACAGGGGAGCCAGGCTCTGAAGAGAGTCTTTTGTCTTAGCTAAGCTAAAAGAATGAGAGACGCCAGCTAAAACGATGCCTGAAGGTACAGCGAGATTAGTTCCTAGTGCTGAGCCTCAGCTGGACTCTCTGGAAGCTGCAGCTGCTGGGTAGTGTGGCTCAGAATAATAATAGGAAGAAAACACAGAAATGTCACTAGTATTTGCACCTTATAGGAAATGTATGAATTGTGGCAGAGAGCTACTTCTGTGCTGTATGGAAAAAGGGTGGTAAGACCCTCTCTGTCCTCCACAGGACTGAAACCTCTGTTTTCTTTTCCTTAGCTTCCCCTTAGCTTGCAGCACAGAAATGATCTGAAATATCCCCTGGTTATCTTTGCATGGATGGAAGATGTTGTGTCCTGAACACCCCAGCAGAGTGTCCCTCTGCTGAGTCTCTTCCCTTTGGCTCCAGGCTACCCCGTCACAGCATCCTTCCACATTACACCTCCTGGTGACGGTACCTGTTTGGCTGCCTAAGTAGAAACAAATGATCTATAAAACTCCTAAATAAGCTAATATGTGGTCAATATGTCTCAAAAGACCTGTTTTAGAAGGGAGTCCTAGTTATCACTCAACGAAATGACATCTTGGGTTACCCACAGACCTATTTTAACTTTCTAAATTTTCTATTTATCTTAATCAGAAATTTCTTTTGCCTTTGCAGTGCTTATTTCTGCGTTCTTCATTAAGCATAGAATAAAATATGCAGTACTCTAAAACTCTTCATTTGTTAAGTACCGTAATGATTTGGGGATGATTGGTTGTGACAAACGCAAGATGCTCTGTGCTACAACTGTCTGGAGAGGGCTGTGAGCATTAGCTGGCATTCCCTGAGTGTATTTCTCATTACATCCCATCATTTTACTGTCTTTCAACAATGATGTCCCTTGTCTTCATTCCCATGTTGCCTTGGGGATAAAGTAATGAGTCCTCAGACCATTTTCCTCTCTCTCTCTCGTTCTAAAGAGAAGGCAAACAAAGTACCAGACGGAGCAGAAGATAACGAAGTTCACATAGTAGGAAAACAGAGAAGGAGATGGGACTATAAATCAAAGAAATTGTGAGAAGATTTGATTCACGCTGGGCCCAGGCATCATCTGACTAATCTGTAAGAGACACCAGCTTGGTCTATTCTGCAAAACTCCATTGAAATCATTTTAGGGTTTTCATGCAAACTGACTCCTTTCTCACTGTCTCAGCTGCTGGATTTCGAGTATCCCCCTGAGCATTAGATCACAGACTCAAAACAAGTATTCTATCTATTAGAAAACGGTATGATAGACCCTGGCATTTATGAAATAAAAGGAAAGACAGCTAAGTTGTTTTTTTTTTTACACTGCCAGTTGCTGGACACCTTTCCATGGCTATTATATCACCACTAATTTCCAGTATATAATACTGAAATTGAATTATGGATAACACTTGTCATTTTCTACAATTTTAGCTTCCATCTTTCGGCAGTCCTGTGAAAACTGTACATCTTGGGCTCTCCATCATTTTAACCATGGTGTCCTCTGTCCTTCAAGGCCACATCTGTGCTCATTCCTGTGCAGGGACGAGCAGAGCCTTTCCCTTTCTCCCCCGTCTTGGTGCGTCTCCATCTGCTTCTCACTTCGTAGGCAAGGTGAAGGCCTTCAGTGGTGACCACTTGGAAGGCAAGTTGGCCGTTGCTTCTCCCAGCTCTGCTTGCTTCCCTGGAGTGGGGTCAGATCCAGCCCTCCCCACTTTCTGGTGCCGCAGGACTGGTCCTGGGGCCGGGAAGCTGACAGGGTTGTAGTGGGCTCTGCTGCCACCTCCATCTTCCTCTGCAGCACAAACACTGACATGGTCAACGTCTTTGTGCTTGCATCCTCAGGGGTCTTTATTTTCATCACCCAATGGGTATTTCAGTTCCCACTTCTTTTGTTCAGAAAATAAATAACGCTGGCTCTTCTCTGTGTAACTCAGAAATCAATATCTATTTGAAATCTCCACAGTTATCAGTGCTGTTGTCCTCTCTAAACTGCAGAACGTTTTACAGCTTTATGCCCACACAAAGCGAGCAGACCATGCTGTTTAAAATCATTTCCTCACCCGGGGAACACACAGAAGCTGCCCGTCTGATACAACCCACCCCTTCTCGCCGTGGTGCAGCCCTACAGACTTCCTAAGCTGAGAAGAACGTCCCGGGGAGGTTAGGAAATAGCTGGAACTTGCCATGGGAGGCATGAAGGCCACCCGTAAACAGCACAGCAGATTGCTTGGGTTTACCCAGGGAAGTCAGAAATAAAAGCAGGATTTACAGAAGAGGTGTGTGGGAAGAGAGGTTGTTCAATCTCTGAACGTTGTTGTTGTGGCTCCTGATGAATCGTTTACAGGAAAAGACACTGGGTTTCCTTTCAAACTTATCCATAAAGAAAGGGTACAAAGCAGAGTGTCTATAAATGAGTCTCATCCTTCTCTTGGTTGCTCCAAGCCCCCTCCAACCTGCCCTTGAAC
>BJBW01004093.1:0-75646 GCA_004320125.1 Scolopax mira | reverse complement strand
TCCCCACATCTCAGCTCCATCTCCCCTCTTTCAGTTTGAAGCCATCACCCCTCATCTTATGGCTCCCCTCCCTGATCAAGAGTCCCTTTAGGGACTGGAAGGGGCTCTAAGGTCTCCCCAGAGCCTTCTCTTCTCCAGATTGAATCCTTCCAGCTCTCTCAGCCTGTCCTCACAGCAGAGGGGTTCCAGCCTTTGGAGCATCCTCATGGCCCTCCTGAGTTCAACCCTGATTTTCTTGAAATCAAACACCTCTGTAATAGGGGCAGGATTTCTTTGGCCTTTTCAATTAAACATGACCAAATTATGTATTTGCTGTTGCTGCTGCTTTTACTTTTGCTTACACCTTTGGGCCTCTTTGGGGCTGTAAAGTGTAATTTCTCTGTCCTCGGCTGGCACCTCAGCTGGCAAAAGCCCATTCCCAGATGGGGAGAATAACACAAATGTTCCTAAAACATCTCAACATTTCTAGTAACTACTTGGTAAACAGGCAGATATGGGTTGTGAGACTCCAGGGAAGAGGAATAAACAATTTTGGAAGATAACCTTTCCTCTGGTGTTTTTTCTGCAATGACACTTTGAAACATCTGCCGCATCTTGCCACCTTGCACCGTGACACTGTCATAACTCATCAGCCATGCCCAGGCAGCATTTGCAGAGCAAAACCCACTAAGGAATATCTAGATTCCTCGGGAAGGGAAAATGGTAATTTGGTAGCTTGCATTTTCCCCCTCTGACACTAATTCTCATGTTGATACTACGGGACAATGACCTGCAGAAGGTTCTGTCTTCCAGATAAGGTATAAAACCAAGAGCCTGCCACTCGCCGTCACTAGATCCTGTGCCTCTTTTCTCTCAGGTGTATTATTGCCTCTACTCTGGTGAAATTCCAGCTGTGAACCCGACGTTCTGCCTATCTATTTTCTCCTTAAAATTAAATTGGGTAGGATGGTTTTCATTTCCTGTCCCCTCACTTCTTGTGTTGTGTGGCTACAGGCAGTTAAACAACCACAGTGTTTCACCCTGGAGGTTCCTGTATCACAGCAAAGGGTGAAATAATCCTTTTATGAAAAGATTTACCTGCCTCACAGGAATGTTGTGGAGTTTAAGCCTTTTTTTTTTTTTTTTTAAGAGGACCAAGATAAAAGCCCCATGGGTACATCGATGACCTGCGAATTTACAAGGAAATGACAAATTTCAAATGCAATTAATAAATTTGTGGGTTTTGATATTTCAGCTCCCTTCATCATTTTTTTGAGAGGAAGAAGTTGGTTTTGATTAAGCAAAATTCGAGCAGTTGAAAGAGAATCCAGACAGGAATGAAAACCCGACTGCAGTGCTTTTCCTTAAGGGGAACAGCTCTCTCTGCCAGGAGGGACCTCTCCAGGACGCAGAAGAACGATTGTGAAGGATGGCTGTCCTATTCATGCATTTTCAGGTCTTTTCCTGCAGCCACTTTGAAGACATGTGACTCAGGTGTATTTCTTTCTGTTCATCAAAACCAGTGCTTGCTTTGAATACCAAAGCCAAAAAAAAATAAAAACCCGCCAAAAAGGATGCACAGAGAGATGTCTGTCAGCAGTCACACAGCCCCTGCAACTCCTGATGGAAACCATGGCAGATGCCCAGTTGTCATTGGTACCCAGCACTTCCATTCCTCTTTCCTTGAGTTTTGCAGATTTGGAGACCTGACATCTGAGAAAAATTAACCCCTTGAGGTGAGACAAGGGAATGTACGTAAAATTGGGTGTTAACATAGATTTCAACAAACTTAGCAAATGCAGGGCATGGTTAGATGTTGTTCCGTGCAGTCCTGGCAGAGGGAGACATCAGAAACATCTCCAGTTATTACACTGGGGGATCATCTGCCTCGGAAGGGTAATGGCTATTATTAATCCTTGTTTCTGGTGGCATCCCACATGACTGAGAAACTTTCCAGTAGTAACAAAGAACAGCCCCTAACCTTAAAGCCCTAAATTAAATCCAGAGACAGAAGGAAAGTAGTACAACGTAGAGAGTACATCCTACTCCTTAGGAAGGTCTGAGCTGGAGGACATAAATCAGCCAGGCAGTCTCTTAAGAAAGGTTAGGGATTACCTTGAGAATCCTCCAGACTATTTTAGTCACACAGTGTTTGTAGGAACTGACTGATTCTTGATGGGTTTTGTCAAGTACCTCCCGTGTAAGTAGGTACACACACTGTAGGGAGAAAATTAAGCACAGTCTATTCTCATTTATTTTCAGGAGAATTTCACAACTTTCAGTTTAATGAGACTTTACAGAACAAAATCAAATTCTTCCTGCTTAAATTCTCCTTTTAAAGTCTTAACTTTCCCTCCCCCCCCCCCCCAAAGTAAATATACTAACTACGGGATGGCCTCAAACCCTAATTTGCAAATGTTTTATATTAACCAGGTGTTTATTTTGCTTGCATTATCTCATTCCCTTCTTCCCTGGATATTTGAGGATTAGCATATGTTCTGGACAAGATCAAAGAGATCAATTTACAGTTTGTGAGCTTTATAAAGGAATTATTTGATTTTTGCAAACACAACACAGCTGTTGTGCATGCAAATATCTACTTACTTAATGGTATGTAAAGAAAGGATTTCTATGGAGTCTTTTGTTTGACAGAATTCACTTCTCCATCTCATACAAAAATCAATTAAGATGAAAATGCAACTGGACTGTGTATGTGTTTGTGGTTTTTTTTTTTTAATCAATAGAGTCCCACGTCTCCAGATTCTATTGAATTAGGTTTTCAAAGCTCTTTTGTTCTCACCTGTCTAGGAAAAATCATTCCCAGCCTCCTGGATCTGAGCTCACTGCAAACTGCCTGAATCCAAAAGGTAAAGCTCCGTCCCCAGGGAGGGCGCCAGCTGCCTCATTGATTCAGCAGGGCTCTGGACCGATGCTGAAGCAGCGCCGGGCATCAGTTCCAGGGAGAGCTGTATAATGAGGTAGCACCACGTTAACCATCACCAGGGAGAAGGAGAACATCTGGTCTGGAGGAAACAATGAGTCCAGAGCTGAACTGGCAGCATCAGAGCATGCATTTGTGGGGCAGCGCACCCCGGGGCTCACTGTCTAGAAGCAAGGGATTGAGGGATTAAATAGGGTGTAAAAATAAGAGTAAAAACAATTGGGAGAAAACTCCTTTTCCCAATATCTTTTCTAAGAGTTACGTTCTTGCTGACTTAAAATCAGCACTGTTAAAATTTGTATTCTGATGAAAGAAACGATACTCAGAATAAGCCTCACTTTGTATAAATGCACAGTTATTTCCTCAACATTTTATTTTTTTATCTATATTTTTTTTTTGTCTGTATTCCTCTCACAGGCCAAGCTGCCACCTTGATGTAATCCCACTAAAACTCTTTGCCTACCTTTCCTACCCTGTGCAGGCTGCAGTTCTACAGCAGGAGCATGCAAACACCAGGGAGCACCCAGTTTGTGGGCTGGGAGCAAGCTCCTCGTGTGTCTCTCCCACAGCCTGGAGGGATGGGGGTGTAAATGGGGAAAATTCTTCATCAGCAGTTGGTGGAAATGGTGGGGAGTGTTTTAAAACAGAGACAGAGGGAAAGGAAGGAAGCCATCCTTGGCAGCCCTCCATAGCAGGTGTGTTCACACCAGGGGCTGGCGCCATTCTCCACCGACTCCATGAAATCCCTGTCCATAGCAGCGGGACACTGGCAGCTTTTGCAGTGGTATGCAAACACCTGGGAATATTTCAGCTTTATTTTTCATAGAATCACAGAATCATAGAATTGCCTGGGTTGAAAGGGACTTTTCAGATCATCTAGTCCCACCATCAACCTAACACTGACAAAAGCCATCACTAAACCATGGCTCTAAGCACCATGAGGCTTCTAAATGCCTCCAGGGGGAGGACTGCCCTGGGCAGTCTGTTCCAATGTTTAATAACCTCTTCAGTATAAATTTTTTTCCTAATATCCATCCTAAGCCTCCCCTGGCACAACTTTTTGTTGGGTCGATACTGTTAAAATCTTGGGTTTACATTACCAAAAGGAAAGGAGGGGAGAAATGTTTTCCTATCATTTGCAAGGGATAAAAGAGTCTCTGGATCAGGTCCCAGGGCACAGCTTTCTCCCAGGTACCCGGTGAGCGTACGGCATTTTCACAGCCCTCTCACCATCCTTCTGGACATCCTCCTGGCTGGGCAGAGCTGCCTCCTAGAGGACTGATGCTGGGAAATCTGGTCAAGTACCAAATGAGAGGCATTTCACAGTGAAATCCATCATTCTCTCATACAGACATGGTGGGGGGTGGCTCTCTGTGCAGAGCGTTGCCGATTTTTTGGCAGAGTTAGGATCACTAGCACTGCCCTGTCTCATGACTCCTGTAGGACTGACTGTCTGACCAATGCAGCTTGTTAGCTCTGCACCAAGACTGTTCTCCTTTTGCCTGCCCATCCCTGAGCCAGGAGCTTTGCAAAGCATGATGAGGATGGTTGCAGTTTTCCTACAGCGCCAAATGTGGAAGAGTTACATCTGCCAGGGACCTTTTAATCTCTATCCATCTTCCTGCTGTGCCATCAGGCTGCTCATGGTATGGATTTGATACAACGTGCGTTAACTGATACAGCAAAGAAAAGCACCGTTGGAAGATAGGACTCCCACGACCCCTCTCAACCCCAATCAGGATCCCCTGAACTCCCTTATTTCACATTGTGGGGAGTCAGACACCCAACAGGAAGTTATCACTCCTAAAACAGAATGCTAATCTTTCATCCTCACCCCCAATTTCTCCTCCCCTGTTCACAAACTGCTCCAGGTAGTTTTCTGTTCTGAACTGCCCATTGTTCTTCCTCTACTCCCCCATCTGCCTCCCCAGAGCCATACATCATCTCCTTTCCTAATAATTTTTTCTTATCCTACTTTTGAACTCCAAAATATTCTGTGCCTTTCTGGATTTGCTACTCTATCTTTTTCTATTAGTGACTTTGCTTACTGATTCTTTTAAGACGCCCCTCTTTATAAACACCAGGAATAGTGTGAGCTTTAGCCTATACACTCTATTCTCCATTTTAGTGTTACGAGTCTATGGCTGCATGACTGGGGACATGAACTCTGCAAAACATAGAATCATTGAATCATTGAATCATAGAATGGCTTGAGCTGGAAGGGAACTTCAAGGTCATCAAGTTCCAACCCCCTGCCCTGGGCAGAGACACCTCCCACCACACCAGGTTGCTCCAAGNNAGGGATGGGGCAGCCACAGCTTCTCGGGGCAACCTGGGCCAAGCTCTCACCACCCTCACACCAAAGAACTTCTTCCTGAGATCCCATCTCAGTCTTCCAGCTTTCATTTTAAAACCATTCCACCTTGTGTTATGGCTCCTCTCCCTGATCAAGAGTCCCTCCCCAGCTTTCCTGGAGCCCCCTTAGGGACTGGAAGGGACCATAAGGTCTTGCTGGAGCCATCTCCAGGCTGAACCCCCTCAACTCTCTCAGCCTGTCATCTTCTCTCCTCAGCCCCTGATGCTCAGACTGGCAGACCTTGTGGCATAAACTGTGTCTCCCCTTCCAGCCAGTGCACATGAATATTTCATTTTGCCTGGACACTGAGGCACAAAGGGAGGGAGGTGCTTCTTCTCAGTTCTAGCGCAACAAGGAGCCAAAAGCTGCTGGCGTGTGTCTCCACAGCCAGGACCTGCAAAGTGCTCCCAAATCCTAAGGTACAGATATAGTCAGGAAAATAAATAAATAAATAGAAAGCCACTGCATTAACACAGACCATATAAAAAGGTTTTTTACAGACCCATCTGTATGAATGTAAGATGTAAGTGGCTGATCCATTTCTCTATAACAATTCTGGCATCGGTCGCCTGACAAGTTACTGGAGGGGGGGAGAGGGGGGAAGAAATAACATGTCATCAAAATGAACTCCTTGAGTATTTCCATTTTGGTGCAGAGAACATTTGATAAAAAGAGGCACTTGTCATCTCTTCCTTAAACATAGTCTTCTGCCTCTTTTGTTCAAACCACTAAAAGCCAGATACCATATGCAGAGGGAGTAAATTCTTCACGGATGGGCATCTGGATGAGGATATTGAAATTGAGTCTATTTTTAGGCGACTGATGCTAGCTTCCCCATGAAACTGCATATTCCTAGTTTTCAGGCTTTCTGAAGTGGATTCTTGCCATAAATTGATTGTGAGTCATTTTGAGTGCATGGGAGGAAGGGCCTGCTCCAAAGTCTATTGAAAATACATTAGAGTCTTTCTATTGATTTGAAAAGCTGAAGATCAAGCCAGCAAGGATTCATTCTGTCCATGTAAAATAAGGGCAATTTGCATTAGAAATGCAACGTAAATGTATTTCTTATGCAAAATTCAGCTGAACAACACACTTCACTGCCTATCTAGCAAATTCCACAGCTGGAAATATTGTTCTGTCTTTTATATCCTTATTCTTCTTATCCAAGTAGTTAACCAGATATTTGGGGTTTTCTCAATTGTTTCGTTAGGGGGATAAATTGATGAGAGAGTCTGTGATTGCTCTGGTACAACCCATTTTCTTTACCAGGAACAAGCATAAATCCCTGATACAGCAGGAACCAGCAATAGAATGTCATTGGGTTTTTTTTTTCTTTCAGCATCCTAAATCTGTCTTTTTAACAACTATTCTGCCCCCAAAGCTGCTTTTTTTTTTTATCCCTTTGGCTTTCCTTCAGTCATGCTACATCTGTTTCTCTGTCTTTTGCTTTTCTGGTTCTTTCTGCTCATTTTATCATGGGTGCTGATTCTTTGTTTTGTTCACTAGATCCTTAGGCTCAGGGGCTGCTTTCCAGATATTTGGGGCTGCTGGGATCCCCTGTGGGTTTTCATAGTAGCAATCCCATTGTGTCGGTTGCTGCTTCATACCTACTATCACTTAATGTTCTCATTTACCGGAAGAAACAATGATTGTCACGCCCAGTGAGGACTGTGATTGGTTCCAAATCAAAAAGCTCAGGTCTACGATGGAGTAACAAGATGTAAGTAGTTCCCTTGCACTAGATGATCCACCATAAGCATCCAAATATCCTTCCTCTTTGGCCACGTCATAGGAAGTGCATTTAGCCAAGTCCCCAAAGTGTCATACAAAGCAAAACAAATTTCATCTTGACCCACTAGATGTTCTCAGGCCACTGAGACTCAGCCTTCCAGTCCCCAAAGGGGCTACAGAAGAGCTGGGGAGGGACTCTTGGTTGGGGAGGGGAGCCATAGGATGAGGGGGAACAGTTTTCAATTGAAAGCTGGGAGATTTAGAGGAGATCTCAGGGAGAAATTCTTTGCATCGATTCATAGAATTTATTTTAGCAAATAGGTGTGGCGTTTGATCTTGAAGTGAGACAGTAAAAGAGATTCCTGGGGTTTATTCTAGGGTCAATCACCAATTTACAGACAGTTTTGGAAATTCTTCATATTCTAATTTTTGGTTTTGCGTGATGGCCTGGAGAATATTTTTCAGTAGACTTATGAATTCTCATTAATTTATGAACTCTGTTTATATGATGTTATTTTCAACACAGAATAAATGTATGCAAAAAGAGACCCTGCCTGAGAGACAGAAATGAGTCCTCAGGGCTTCTCCCCAGCAAAATAATGGAAGTCACTGCCTGAGCCATTAACTCATAATAATTTCAAGCAGCAATTTAAAGAAGGGATGGAGAATGGAAACAACACAGAAGAAGGACAGGAGGAGGAGATATTTAAAACTGGAGTTTACAAGCAACACTAACAAAAGAAGAAAAAAAAAACTTAAACAAGAAAGTTCGTCAGAGAAAGACCCAGAAGTCTTGAGAAACCTAAACCACAATATTAATGACCTTTTAAAAAAATCCTGAAGGGTGGAATTTGCGTCAGTTGTTCATTATATATATATATATATATTTTAGATCTACAAATCTTGTTTTCTATTTCTTTCATTATTGGTATGCTTAAGCTCTTTTGCAAAGGCTGAATGTGTTTAGCTTCAGCTGTCACAGAGCTAAATGGCCTGTCAGAGCAACCTCAGGAGAGCTCTTCTTCTGGGCCCTGATGAAACTCAAACCATTTCAGCAGAATGTACGTGAGCACAGCAACATTCAAATCTTTCTGGAATCATATTAGTATAAAAAGTAAGGCTTCTGTATGTGAGTTTTGTATGCCCCCTCCTCCTTACTGCTCAATAAAAAAAGCCTATTTACGCCAAAACTAATAAATTGTGACATTGTGCTCATAGGAAAACATATTGAAATTAATATCATGAAAACGACAGCATGCCCACCTTTTGCCATGAATTTTACTTTCCCTCTTATTTTGTGTCTTTGCTATGCTTTATCAAGACAAAAAATTACAAACACCTACAAAATCTGTTTACCCAGGTCTTTTACTCCCTGATGGAAAGCTTTCCCCTCTCAAATACTATCTAAGAGACAGAGGCTATTGCTCTGCCCGTCCTTTCTCCGTGATTTCAGAGAAGAAAAGAATTTGTCTGTTGTAATGAGTTGATGTGGAATCCTTGTCTGAGGGGCTTAAATTTCCCCATACATTAGGCATCTAACTCAAATTTGTCGACTCCACTCCCAGAGCTGGTCTGGTTTCAAATCTGAGCCTGACCATACATGAAATGCTGGGTACAAAAGGTTTGATCAAGGTCATGTAGAAGCCTGGGATGGAGCAAGGGATTGAATTTCTTTCCCTCCAATGGCGTGTTCCCTTCTAGTGTATCCGGAATGGCCCCAAGAACCAAAGCACTAATTCTTCATATAATGAATAACCCTTCCAGGAAAAATTGCTCCAGGCAACTCGGCAACAGGAGCGAGGATACGTGGGAAGACTAAGCCAGCTGATAACACTGGGTAAACTATTAACCAGCCCACACATGGGCATGGAAGCTTTGTACCTGTATAGATTAATCTTTCCTGTAAACATACAGAGGACAATTATGAACATGGTGGCTTAAACTGCCGGTGTTAATAGATTGCTGACCCAACACAATTACTGCTCCCACGGATACCTGTCCTTACTGCTGAGAAGGACATCCTAGCTGGATCCTGGAGAAACTGGGTGGGAAAGACAGAAATCCATCATGCAGGGGGAAAAGAAACCACAAAGAAGACCTCCCAAATAAGGGAGTCTTTCTGTATATATTTATGTATATAATCAGTGTCTGGTTCACACTGAGAAATATAAAAAAATATGACAGAAAAGCTCGTTGTGACAGAAAGTCATCTTGAAGAGAATGGGGCTTGTCCCCACTGGAACCCAGTAACTCCAGCACAGAGAGTGAGTGGAGGCTGCAGTTGTTGGCGATGGTTGAAATGGGAGCTTCATGGTCTTGCTCAGTGGCCCCAGGTTAAAAAGCATATTTGATCTCTGCAGACCATCTCTATTCCATCCTCTTAAAGCCCAAATACTCAGGCTGAAAAGGCAGAGCAAGCCTCACTGAAGGTCTGTAAGAATCAGGTACTGAAACCTCTGAATATGCATGAGTATTCACATTTCTGCACTTCCTAGTGGCTGTGAAAAAGGTCTCTGTTACACCCCAAAAGTACATATGTATCAACTCTGAGAAATGTCACTCCTCTTTACCTCAAAGCATTCAGCTTCCTTTTGCAATCAAAGGTGCTAGAGAAGGCAAGATATGACAATCTGAGCAATAAAATTAGAAATCCTAATCTCTCCATGCTGGGCACAGAAAGAAGTTCATTGAAGCATTAGTTTACTGCAGTGTGTTATCGAATTGTGATAATGCAGATAAAAAGGGAATGGAAATGGCAAAGTTATTAAACTAATTGTATCTGCAAGGATATTAATTTAATTTATCTCACTTGATTATTATTGCCATCAAGCTCAAATGCAAATCCTGAAGTGTGAGTTAAATAGATGACTGAACTGGGGGGCAGGGGAGGAATAAAGAATTAATAATTATAAATGTTACTTCCTTACAGGAATTGGGAAAAGAAAATCTTTCTTCTGAGTGATTCTTTGATATCCTTCTTGTTTTCTAGTCTACTTGTTAGAAAGTTTTAAAGCTCTCACTTTAAAGGAACCCATGAAGAGGACCAGTTTGTACAATTTAGCTTTACTGGACATTAACATGCTTACTTGATATTAAAACTTAATTCTCTGCCGTTTCAGTAGGTGCTCAGAAGCATTTGGAAATCAAAAGACCTAGTGACCTCACAGAGAAATGGGAATGGTTCCTCTTCTGCCTACAAACAAACAATATGCTCTAATTAGTTTTAAAATTTGCCTTAGGCTATTGTGGTGTTAGCACACCCCAAAAAGAATCAAAGTGTGAAACATGTGGTTTCTGGTTTGTGTTTCCATTTCAGTGTATGTGATTCTTTCTTTACCCATCACCTTTCTTTAAAGAAAGAATAAGGGTTGTGTTAGTTTTCTTATAATGTATATATTTAAAAGCCTATATCCAGGAGTTAGCACAATAAAACAGTGTATTCTGATAGATTAAAAGCTAAATTTGGTCTTCTTTTTTAAAAAAGGCAAAATTCCAGGGTGTCACTGAAGGTATAAATACTGGAATCAGAGATCGTTATCCTCATCCTGACTGAGAACGTATCTATAATATATACTACAGTTTCAAATCACTTGCTGAGGGTAATTTAATGTTGGAAAGACCATGTTATTAGAATAACTGTGGTACCCAAGTAGGCTTCTTCAGAGCACTGTGCTCCAATCACATCACCAAAAGCCACAGCAGAGGCTTCACTCATCTCCTTAATTTCACAATACTTTAGTTTTCTTGGTGACAGAGCAGAAGAAAGGTTGGAATTCAGAACTGGGGCATAAGATATGAGGTATAATTAACCTTTATAAAGTATAATTGATTTCTTCTCATCCCTGACAAAGTCTTTATTTCCAGAAATTAGAACAGGCACAGTCCACATATGTATTTCTTCATACTGGACTGAAATAACTTCTAATAATCTTATTTTTATTAGGAGTCTCTAAATGGAAAACACCTGCCATCACCACCTCAACACCTTCCAAAATAAACTGTAGTCATCCCTAGAACCCAATTAAACAACAGAAAAAAATAATCCATAGATGATTTCCTATGGATTTGGGTCCTACAGTTGGGTTCCCTGGTATCTTTTCAGGTACCAGGACTGTGCTCACACTGCAGCCCTTCCTTGGTCCAAGAAGAGGACATTTCTTTCTCTCTCCACCCAGCTACGTATTTTATAAAGTGTTTAGAAATTCATATTTGAGATTACTGGTTTTTATTCAGATTGGCTGGAACAGGCCAAGAAGTTCAGTGGTTATAAGGAGATGCAAGAAGGGAACAGTAAAACACACGTATCCACACACATGTTAATCCACAATGAATTCATTTGTCTCCTTGCTTTAGGAAACTGAACCGAGCGCATCTGAAATAGCTTCAAATAGTATAAGAAAAAGAAGAAGAAAAGTTGAGAATTGTAGGGAGGTTGATCCACTTCTGACACAAACCAGACTACAGTGCATTAGACCAAGTCTGAGGACCTCAGCCTCACAAAACATTTGACATTCATTCTTAAGGTAATTTGTTTAAGAGGGACTGCATGCTTAAAAGACTTATTAAATTGCAGTCATACTTTGTGCTGAAAGTTAGGATGCAGATCTTATGAATTTAAAATAATAGCTGAGCCAAGGGTAAGGTTCATTGTTCTAGTTGTGAGCAGCATGGCACTCAAACCCAGGGAAATGTCTGCAATGAACACACAACACCCCTTCTGAAACGCTTCCTTCCTAAGCCCACCTCTTGAACTAAGTGGATTGTTGCCTCCCATGCAGCATACATGGAAAAAAACCAAAGAATAGAAAGCAAAATATCATTTTGGCTTCTATATCCCTAAGTTAATAATCATTTTAGGAGCACATGTTGCATTTTAGAATTAAAACGAAGGGTCTCGTATTACAGATTATAGGGGTGCTCCTGTGAACAGCTATAGACAATCAAAGTGTCTGTTGAGGCATGGAGCTGCAATACAAAAGCAATCCGTGCAGAAAGCAAGGCAGTGACAATACAATTTTAAATCCATTTGATAGGCAAACTATATCTGTTGAAACTTCTCAGGGTGAATGAGTATAAAACCCATTATCAGTATTGCAGCATGTCCCGTGATGCCACTTTATTTATTCAGATGAAGATTGGAGAATGTGAGTAAATACAGCATCCTGGCACTCTAAAAATTCTTTGCAGATAAATCCCTTGCCTATATTTGCTCTTTGTGCACTTTCCACGAGTCTCTCATGCAATCTCCCTGCCCACTGTAGGAAAACACATGTTATGGAAAGCACAGGGCATATGCCTCTGAAGTGTATTTACCATTTAGAATGGTCAGTGAACACACTAATGAGACTCGAAAGCACTGAATCCTTATTCTCAGCTTCTATCATTTAATGTTCTTGGTTGAGTATCATCTCAGATGTCTCGGTCATGCTTTCAAATGGTGAGAGTTATTTGGCTGGCAGAGTCCATTCAGTCATGCTGGGGGACAGCATACTTTGCATCTTGACACAAATGTTTGGTTTTTACTACGTCCTTTTCAAATAGCAAGTTTCCCCTTGGACTATGGGTCCCAAGCAGCCGTGTCCCCGTTTCAAACTGTGTCCCCAGCCAGCACCTTGAATCCCAACGTAGAGGGATCTGTCCTTTTCTCATTTCAATATGACGAAGTCTTACAAACTATAATTCCTGAAATATTCCAAATGTACATGACCAATCACATTTGCACATTATCAGTGGTTTAGACTGTGACTTTTGACCCAAAATCCAGCACTACCCCTGTTTCAGTGTCTGAAGCCTGAAACCTCTTAGTGCTGGTGTGTGTGGATCTGTGATTTCCAGCAAGCTTTGCATCAGACTCACTCACAATAATTACTATTGTTTGTTCTGCTTTGTAATGGAAAGCTAGTGAAGATTCAGACTGTGATTTTTCTTTCTTTATTTATTTCCCCCCCCTCATCCCTGCTATAATCTCTGTAATTGTGATAATAGCGACCTGAACTACCTTGCCCTTTTCCTTCTTGAGTAATTTGATTTGAAATCAAAACTCCTATTCTCAAGTTCAGTAACCTTAGGGAAGAGGTGAAACAGAGAGGTCATTCAAAATACAGAGACTATCAAGAAGGTTTAAATAACTAAATCATTAAGATTCTATAACCTCCTCTCCATGACAAAGATGGTAATGAGAAGAGGAAATAGCATACTATGCAATGTATTCATTGGGAAAATTACTGTAATGAAACTTAAGCACAGGAAATAATACAAATGTAGCCTGTTCTCATTCTGTGTTAAAGATTGACGTTTCTATATCACTTTCTTCCTGTCATTGTCACTCTTGTATGAAAATCAGACCCTGCTTTCATCTTAAAAGTCACATTTTGCTCAACATACAATACAAAGGTGTCACCGGCAATGGCAAGACCAGATATGTGGCCAAGCAGTCAGAGAATTTATTTATCATTCATACAAATTGGGAAATAAATCTTATTCTCAAAGAGTAAGATGTGACTGTACTTCCATAACTCATAACTCTCCTTTTTGGACTTGATCTCACCTGATCATGAGCATAGAAGGGAGACTGGGGGACCCACTACTCCTGACCTCATGAAATCTGACATGAACTTAATGCACTGAGGCACATTGTATGTAATGTTTTCATAATCTTCATCTAAAAATCAATTAAATGAACAATAGGCACATGTTATCAAAAATTCCTTGTGCAGAGGCACTAATGGACTGGAAGAAGATGCTACAAGCAGATTTAGGTTGGATCTTAGGAAGAAGTTCTTTCCAATGAGGGTGGTGGAGCACTGGAACAGGTTGCCCAGGGAGGTGGTTGAGTTGAGGCCCCTTCCCTGGAGACATTCAAGGGGAGGTTCGACGAGGCCCTGGGCAACCTGGTCTAGTTGGGGGTGTCCCTGTGACTGCAGGGGGGTCAGACGGGGTTGGACTGGATGGCATTTGAAGGTCCCTTCCAGCCCAGATGATTCTACGATTCTACTTCTTATTGTTTAGACTCACCTATAATGATGTGACACTTGGCAGCTGGGGATTTCTTGTCTCTTCCCATCTGGCTTGCTTCCTTTGAGTAGAATTCCAGCACTCAGTGCCCCCGCATCAATAAACACCCCTATGTTTCTAGTGTTACATCTTCACTTGACATAACAACAAATGGAACTGTTCTTCTGTACCTCCAGCTCCGTTTCACATGGCTTTGGCAACTGCCAGCTGGAATCGGAAAAGACGCTCTGATTTCAGCCATTGACAGAACTGATAGGCAGAGGAAGCCAACCTGTGACAACTGAAAAAGAACAGGACATTACAGAAAAAAGGGGGAGGTTTGACTCTTATTTAGTGATCTCTTTGGCCTTGGACTGTGGTGTTATCATACAGTTTTTCTGTAATGTCCTGTTCTTTTTCCCCACTTGAATTCACAGCCACCACTGCATACATCTGTCCTTAGAAGGTGCAGCCGTGTCACCTTCTAGGTACAGATAGGGATTTGGGAATTTGGGGCAAGGGCAGAGGACTTGCTATGGGCATTCTTCTTACAAAGTCATTTATTTTGATTTGAGTGACATAAAAAGGCTCTGTGACTTTGGTAAAACATGAGGAGTTTGCTGCAGATCCCACAATTTATATTCATTTCTCATTTCCTAAACTTCAGTAAAGCAAATTCCAGGGCAAGCTTATCTAGAGAAGAATTTTAATCTCTACAGAAACTTCTTTCCCACACTTCACATGAAGTTACCAGGCACGTGACAAACCCTGGATGGAGCATTTATGACACCTGACATCTAGAGCATTCATGGGCCTTTTCAATGACAGCTGCTGAGAAGAAATAGCATCCTCCAGCTGCACAACTTTATCCTTCCCTCACTTGTGAATTGAGACGTTTGGCTTTAAAGTGGCACTTTGTACCATACTCTTAAAACTGCAATTGTCACTTGATGAAAGGAAGCCAAATGCTCCATCAGTGACATCTGACAGCAAATAAAAATCTCCTTCCTAAGGGCATAATGGGCAGGATGCAGCCATGTCATTCTTTCCTCTTCTGAAATCCCACGATCAGTGGGATTAACTATCAGGCTGTACACACATGGACTCCACAAAAATGTACAAAACAGAAGCAGGGTACCAAAGGCAAGCACATGCTCCTCCTCAGAACTGAGCACCATGATGTCCCGTGAATAAGTTAATGTCATTATTCCCCCACGGAAAGCCCAAGGAAAACAGTTGGCACTAACATAAGGCCAGGTACCTTCTCATCTTAAACCTGGCCTTCACAGGGGGGTGAAATCACAGGGGAGGAAAGGAACAGTAGCTCCTCACCATCTGCCTTCACTTGCAGGATAAACTGTTGTTCTTTAAGAACACCACGAGCATTTGCACAATAATCACCAGATAGTTCAACAAGGATTCAAACCATGACCAGATGAACAAAAAGTCTGACTTTGTTGATTCTTTCCTCCCACAGCTGCTGTCTGGCCACAATCTCCTTCTCAACTCTAATTAGCAGGCCAAATCATGCCCTCATGTTACTCTGTTCAGTGGAGTTTGCATGTGGCACAGATTTGCACTAATGTGCTATGGTGGAGATTTTCTTAATTGAGTCTCTGCTGGTATTTAGATGTTGGGGAATCTGATTTCAGAAAGGGCTGAGGGTCCCGACACTCAGTTCTCTGGAGTGTCTAAGGTTTCACTGAGGAGGACTAAGATTTCAAAGACAAGTCAGAGTGAATCCACGAGTGACAGTTCTAGAGGGGGTCCCTGTATCACACCTCGCAGGCACACATACCCGACAGCATCTTCAGTGACACCAGGTACCAACGGTCAGGAACATTAAGTGTACCTCAGAAATTCAACTAAGAGATTTTTAGCTTTTATTTATGCTGTATCCAGACACAATGACCCCGAGTTATTTGCCACATTTCTTCAGCCTAATATAAAAAAAAAGTAGCATTGGTAATAAAAATCCTCTGAATAATCTCCTCTGAAGGAGAGGGTGGGGAGAGCATCTGTCATTCGTTTCAGTGGCCAGCCCAGCCCAAACCACCCAATATTGATAACAGCTTTTTGTTACTTTTAAATCTTTCCTTTATTTATGCTTATGATACTGTTTAAAAATCATGGCTCAGTTCCAAAGACCCCACATGGAACTAGCACAAAAAGATCCCCTCTGGAATACAAACAACTGCAAGGCCAAGGACAGAGCTCCCTTCTCCTACTCCACTGAGCCAAAGAGAAGCAGCTTAGTTGGGAGATCCCCACCAGAAAAAGGATCTGACCCAAAGACTATCCATGTCCCTGCCACATCCTCCATGGAGAAGGGTCCACCATATCTCCCCTTCAGCATAAGCAAGAGAGCATGGGAGGCAGCAGAATCCTTCTACTTTTACCTTTTCACACATTGGAGGATGGGAGGAAGGGGTTCTCATTGTGAAAAGCTCCCTTTCCGTTATTTCATAGAATCATAGAATGGGTTGGGTTTGAAGGCACCTTAAAGATCATCGAGTTCCAACCCCCTGCCCTAGGTATGGACACCTCCCACCAGAGCAGTTAGCTCAAAGCCCCATCCAGCCTGGCCTTGAACCTCTCCAAGGATGGGACGTATTTAGAGATACAGCTTGTACCACAAAGCATGGGATAAGCAATGAGTGGATTTGGGCTTTCTAGTGCAGACCCAAAACTAGAAGTGTCTTGCCTAAGAAGGACTCGCGTGCGGGGCCAGGAAGGAGAAGACACACATCAGTGCACTTATCTCTGACGGCACAGCAAACCCAGACCCTGGTGCTCCAGTCAAAAGCACCGTGCAAATTACCTTAACTGACCCCAGTTTATTCACAGAGCGTTTCATTCTAGAACATGCCTCCTGTGAATCCCCCTGGCAACTAGCTAACAGGCGGCAAAATATGCTCTGGCAAATGCCCATTAAACTTCACATAACGTTCCTACACCAAAGAGCCTTTATCTCTAGTTTGTAGTCTCGGGTTTTTTTAAGCATCCTGCAGTACCAGATAAGCTTTTAAAAAAGCTGTTCGTTATTTGATGTTTCCCTTGTTCGGAAAAAACGACAACAAATAAATTTTGGGGAAAGAAAACCCCAGACACCACTTTGATTATGTTCAGTGGTGCTATTCACAAGACAAAGAAAAGATACATTTTTAACATTCTTGTCCAGAATATTAAAGTCCTGGGTTTTGCCAGAGAGATGATTTGGGTACAGAGAGCTTCATTATCAAAGGTCTCAGCAGTTCTTCTTGTCTGTATCGTCCCCAGCAGCATCCTGGATGTCACAATCACTTTCTGGGAAAGCAATTTTGATCTTCCACTGAAAGCTATTAAAAGTATCCTGGATCTTACAGATACAGCAGTTTAACCTGAGAATTTTAAAAAGCCAGTAGCCCTTCTTAATTATTTAATGAAGATTTAGCACTGGATATTAGCTCCTGGGCAGAGCTGTACGTCAAGTATATGTCGTATAATTTGTTACTGAAGGATGAACATTAATGTCTGGTGCCACCTTAGGAGACAGGCTCAGCTCGGGCAATACCTTGCTAATAGTTTGCAGGGTGGGAGGATTTTGAATTTCCATTAATGATTCATTTGTGTTTTAATGGGGATCCAGGTTCACTTCACATCCTTGGGCCATTGCAGGCATTTTACCCTCCTGCGTTAATCCTGTGTTCATTCCTCAAAATGAATATTCATACCATTCAAATGCAATTTTTAATTAACTGCACCAGCAGCATTATCATTATTGCACCTGAAAGATCCAAAGCCAGATCAGAGAAATGTTGCCACAATAGAATTCACTAAATTCTGTTCACATTCCCTTCTAAGGCTGATCACCTTTAAAGTAATGAGAATAAACTGTGGGATAATATAAGACAGATCTAATTAAGATAATGAACTGGAGATTATGAGCATTGCTACTCTGTGTCTGAAGAATTTTAATATATTAGTCTAACAGAAGGTTAAGGATTTACAAAAGGAAAGATATAGAAATATACAATGTGGGTTTTTTGGACAAAGCTTGAGATTCGGCACTTAAAATGTATAAATAAGAGGGATAAAAGGAAATAAAAGAGCATATTCCAGGAAAACACACATCATAATTTCTTTTAATTAATTTACTTAATACTTGTATAGAACACAGGACGAGAGAATTCTCCCTGCGAAGCGAGGAATAAAAAGCAAGCAGGCAGGGAAACATTAGGACAAGCTGAGAGGCACTCAGAAGGCTCTACTGTGGAGAGTTTTATCCTGCCTTCCATCTGATATGGCTATTATGGCCTTGGATGAATTTTTCTTGAGGGAGCAGCCTAATTAGCTCACCAGCAGCAGCAAGGAAAGGAAAGGGAGGGAGGCAGGCAGAGAGGAAGGGGGTAAATGAGCTGTTAGGTAAAATAGAGTTGATATCAATAAGACCTACTGCTCAGTTTCTGTGAAGCTTCATCTTCCGAAACAAGGCAGGAGAGAGAAAAATGTCTGAGGGTGAAACTAGAACTCAACAATCTTCTGTAATCAATAGTGGGTTGTCAGAAATCATCCTTCTCACATTTGCAGAGGTACAATTCTTCAAAGCAAGTGCCTGGGGAGTGCTGCCTTGGAACGGTACCCCCAGCTCATTCACTCTAATTATTCTGCCAGGGGTAAAGTTTCACTCCAGAAAGAATCGTCATTACACTTCCAGAACAGAACCATCAGTTTACTAGCATCTTTGTTAAGAAGTAAGTTAAATTAGGCCAGGCTGTGCTGGCTCTGAGTGCACACCAGCCTCCTCTGGCCAGAGGGAACATCGGGAAGACTGAAGTTTTGAGGGGTATGTCAACCCCTCAATGATTCCAGCTCAGGTACCACCTGCCCACCACCAGCAACGACAGCAGCACTCTCTTGCCCAAATCTGTAGGCAAGTGCTGAGCTGTGAAGCCTCAGCTGCCATAAGAGGAGTGTTTCTCACACCCCAGAGAGTTACTGGAATGCCCCAGACCCTGGGGGCCAGGATTCTTCATGGGGGGAGAAGTGAGGCAGCTCCTGCAGACCATTTGCTCTATGTTGCCTGCTGTTCCCATAGGCAAACAGGTCTTCTGATGTACCTGTGGAAGTATAAATATGTCCAAATGTCCATGGTATTACTCTGACTCATCACTGACTCCCTCACAGAGCTCAGAGAGCATTGCTGGGGGCAATAGGTGGCACTGGAGCCTGCACTCTGGAGAGGGAATGGCAGTTGGCAACAACCAGCCCGAAACACCATTCCATGTTGTGTTGCCATAGCGATACAACATAAGGACGAGGGAATCAAATTTTGCCTGATTAAAGACAAGCCTAGAAAATATCCTTTGACAGAAAGAAGTATCTGAGAATAAAACGAGAGTAATCTCATTCTGGTTCGTTTCTATCCCCCCGAACAGGATGCCACCGATGATACGTAATGGCTCCAAAATTCATTTCCAAAAGAACAACCCTCACTGCTGCTTCCTGTCCCATTTTCATCTTGCTCCAGACACAGAGACTGTACTATAGATAAGCCTAATTGTCTCTGGCTTCACCAAAACAGCAGTGCTATCTCTGTTTAGGAGCATCCACTTTCCTTGGAAAAATAGCCATTTATGGATCTGGAGATAGAGAAATTCAAGATTTTTGAGCTTTCCTTCAGACTATTCTACTAAAAAACCCCAACCAACCAACAACGTTTTCTCCCTAGAGCAGCAAAGAATAAACTGGGAGCCAAGACTATCCTAATATCGCTGAGAAAAACCTCAAAAAAATCTGAACAAGAGCACTGAAGCAATTGCTCGTAGGTCAGAGCAATTATCAGAGTTGGGTTGATGGTTGGACTAGATGATCTTAAAGGTCCCTTCCAACCTCAACAATTCTATGATTCTATGACCAGCATCAAAATGAGCAAAATGAGCTGCAACTCAAACTTGGTACAAGGTGCGTGTTACCTTCCTATCACAGTGGCCTTTGTGCAAAGAGCTCTTAAGGGAAAGTTTCCAGAATTCTGGTCTTACAGTGCCACAGATGTGACATTTCTGGAAGTTGTCCTCACAACCAGAAGTCACCATAGAGACAATGAGTCATTTGCTGGCTTCTTGCCCTTTTCACTCCCAGAAATTAAAATGACCTAATACAAAGTCGGGTGTTTTAATTTTGAACTGCTTTTTCCTAAGTATTTACTCTCCAGCACTGGTAGGAATCCCCAGAAAAAAAAAAAAAGGGTTCCTCTCTGCTAGGCCTGACACATCGAATAAAGTCCAAACCCAACCCAAAAATCTTACAATTTAGGGACAAACCTCTGGTATCTTACACATGACGATTGCAGGGATTGAACTGAGAAGTCTCATCTTTGCCCTCACCCGTGCAAAAGCAATGTAGAGACCTAAAGGGGCCCTAAAAATCCCTCACACCAAGTAAGGTTTCTTTAGGAGAGGCACTAGGAAAGGGTACACTAAGCCTTGCTCCTAACATCCTTTCTCAAGGTCTTCTATGCAAGGAGCATGCTCCAGTTTGGAGTGGGGACAGGAGGAGCAGCATTACGGCTGTTTGAGCCATGACATTCCTATTTCATGCCATTCTATTTCACATCCCCATGGGACACTGCAGAGGAACCACAGTTTGAGCTGAACAGATGATGCTGGAGCTTTCACCAGACCCCAGGACAACCCAAGGTTAAAGGAGCACAAAAGTATCTTGAGGATACTTTAGCCTATCTTCCTTCTGGGTGATGATTTCTGCACTTCTATTCTAGAGACAGGACACAAAATTTCACTCTGATTTGCCCAAAGTGCTCAGTTCCAGAACTCATTTCACACGTCCTGTGTTCCCAGCCTTACACTGCAAGAACTGGGGCTCCTCGGCCTGGAGAAGAGACGGGTTGTTGGGATCTTATTAATGTGCATAAATACCTGACAGAGATGAGTAAAGAAGTTTGGTTCTTTTTATGGTGAGGGTTGTCAAACACTCAACAGAGAGGCTGTGAAGTTCTCCATCCCTGGAGATACTCCAAACCCAACTGGGCATGGCCTGAGTGACCTACTCCAGCTGACCAATCCTGCTTACAGCATTGGCTTGGAGAAGACAGTGTCCAGAGTTGCCTCCCAACCTCAGCCACTCGGATGCTGTGAGCTCAGGAACCCCTACAGCCATAACTCGACGGCTCCTTTACTGCAAGGAACTGAGAGGTATCAGCATCTGCAACGCTTGCTTCAAAATATCTGCTTCTCTGAAGGAACTCAGGATGGAAACACACAACTCTGAGCTGCTCTGGGATACAGAAGTCAAAACTATTAATTATGAACTGCTAATTCCAAACACAATGCTGGATGAAATTCTTCAAAGTCAGTATTTCTGCCTATGGCCTGATTCTCAAGGGTCCCTGAGTGGAAGAAAGGCTGCAGAAGCTTGGAACTAGAGGGCTCCCGTGTGCTCCTGTGTCTTTAGTGATCCTCCAGCTTTGCACTTCGTTCTATAGAGGCTTTCTCAGGAAATTACTCTTCAGAGACATTCTTCTTGGAGGCTTGGGGACAGGGATGACTTGTGAGGTGCAGTTTTCAAGGGCATTTGAGGGGTTTAGGTAAACAATTTCCACTAGAAATTAAGAATTGGGACGTGTTTTTCTTTGGCTGGTGGTGAAAACCCCACCATATTTATTCCTTGTTGTTGTGTGATTCCTTGCAATAAGAACTACAATCTCAGAACATGTGCTCGCACTCCTGTAGCAATAATCTGCTGTGGTTCTTGTCACCCCAGGTGCTTCTGTCCAGTAGCTCTCCCCTTTAGGAGTCACAGACATCCAGGCCAGCAGCATGTAGCAGGTAAAGAATAGAAATTCTTTGCCAGAAAATAATAACCAACATGGGCAGGTTGTCAGGTGTTCTAAAACAGTAGTTTTGCAATGGCAGATGAGGAACTTATTGGGATTTCTGCACAGCAGCAGCAAGACTGACTTTCTTTTCACCTTCATTTTTCCCAGCCTCTATAGATCAGCCTGTGCTGCACCTTGGCAAGCTGGCACGGAAAAGCACACGAATTAGGAACTCTATGGAGGGCCAAATATTTTGTATCTAGAAATAGGTTCAAATCTTCACAGTGGCTCACCTCTATCCTAACAAAAAAACTTCACCTTTCCCTTTTATCTCAGCGTTCCTGCCAGGAAAATGCGAATTATGTTTAGTACCCACATCCTGGGCTCCTGATCGCTAGAAGAGTGGGACCTGTGAGCCCACTTAGTCCATCCTGCTCTATCCTGACACTGGGATCTCTGAACCTCAAAAAGGAAGATGAGGCAGGAATAAAACCAGCAAGAAACAATGCTGCCTGCCAGGTCTGGCTGCTGCAGATAGGAGCTTCTTTGATACTGCTGCAGAGCTAACGAACAGAAGGGACATTCAGGGCATGAATGTCCTGTGTTTCCCCCCGCCCTGACCCTCTCTCTCTTTGAAACCCCGAGCTCTTTGCGTCTCTGCCACACGCACGGCTCCAGGGATGCTCAGTTTCTTTGCTTCCCCGGTGATATTTTGCAGATTCTTCATAACCCCTTATTAAACCCAAAAGTGTGGGTTTGTACTTGCTAATGAGAAGAGCGTAACGTCTGCTCGGGGGATGGGAAGTGCAGCCCCGCAACGAAGCACTTTTTGCCAAAATACTTCGTTATTCACATGGGCCGGGGGAAACACATACTCCAGGACAGAGTACTAACAAAGTCATATTCACATGCAAGGACATCTGAGCACACATGGCATAGAGTGAGTTTGTGTTAAAACATCTGCACGGGGC
The DNA here is from genome assembly GCA_004320125.1 of Scolopax mira. Taxonomy (NCBI): domain Eukaryota; kingdom Metazoa; phylum Chordata; class Aves; order Charadriiformes; family Scolopacidae; genus Scolopax; species Scolopax mira. The sequence goes on along the minus strand of BJBW01004093.1, from coordinate 52,862 downwards.
GCCTCGGCACAAAATGCTACGAAGGGATTAAGCCAAAAGAGTCCTGTGGCAGTGGCTCAATGAGAAAGACGATGAAGCAGAGTCATTTAGGCCCCGGTTTCCCCCAAACCTTAGCTTCAGCTGCCCAGGCTTCATTTACATCCCCACCTCTTGTGCTTCAGCCATTGACAGCAACGTGCATTGTGACTGGCCTTTTGTGGGGACACAAAAAAGAGCCAGCGGTCACAAGGAAACCTTTGTGCCTCTTCCCCAGTTGCAAAGGAGAGGCAGCCCCTGCAGCCCACAGCTGTCCAGGGAGTTTCGGAGTTCATAATGCCAGCAGCACAACATTTTCAAAGGAAAAGTGGAGCAGAAGGGAGGGCAGCTAAAGCTCTGCTCTCTTTCTCTCACATCAGCTAGCAAACTAAACAGAGGGAGTTTATGCTCTCCCCCGACAAAGGAGACGTACAAACTGCTTGTCACTGGAGAAATCCTCTCCCTGAAGCCCAGACTTTGTGTCTTCCCTTGAGCTCTGGTGGGCAGGAGGCTCTGGGAATCCCCACTGCAGTGCACCTGCAGCTCCCCTGGGCTCTGCTGGGGCCTGGGGAACATCTCTCTACAGGATTTATGCATGTCCCATTGCTGGATCCATTTACAGTGGTTTTAAGCACTGGCCATATGCACGATGCTTAATAAGACATAAAGCTCTGCCTGGGAGAGATTAATCGTCACGTAGCCCTTCATTCTCTGCCTCAAAACAAAAATAAAATATCACAACAGGTATTATAAAAGGAATATAAAAAGGCTTATTCGCCCTCGAAGCAGAGTCCATCAGCATGACTGACTAGCCAATTTGCACCACTGTATTTGTCCTAATTATCAAACTTTACGAATTATGGGATGTTAGAATTGGAACCTGTTTTTACTTAGGATGTGCCAAACAGTTTGTGACAGGAGCTACGAGCCCTACAGGAGAATTGTTCACAACCTGCAGAAAAAAAAAAAAGGACAAGAAGCAGGGGACGACGCTAGAAAATCCAAATTCTCCTGACGCAGAGAGAATTAAAAAGCCTATTTTAAATAAAGCAGGACGTGTTCAGCGTGCAGAACAAACATCTGTGTCCGAGAGAAGGAGCCAGCAGGTGTCAGCCTTGCTTTATCCAACCAACCATCCCTGGCTGCCCGGCAAATTCTTGCAAATTTGTTTGATCTGATTATTAATATTGACAGTAATTTTCCTCTGAGCAGTAACAGTTACACAAGGTAACCATGTTATCGAGCCGCGTGATACCCAGCAATATTTATATAGGTTAAAATGTGGAACCAGCCGTTGCCATAGCAACCGCAGCATCAGCTGGATTAGAACTAGGTGAACGAGGAGACTGGAACAACTTCCTGATGAGAAATTCAATGAACATGTCGGTATTTGTAGGCAGAAGCTAAACAGCAATTCCTCTCGGTTGGCAGCCACATACGACACGGGATGTTTTCCTCCAAAAGGGGAATGGTGTCCATAACAGCTTTGTGCTTCCTTCGCATTTCTATGTCTGCCTGTTTTCAAGGCATTCACCCGAGAACACACATTTCTTTTCCTCACACCAAATTCCAACTGGGGAAATGACGTGTCGACTTCCAGTCCCCACATCCATATCACACAGGGAGTGCTTCGGAACGGCAATGTTCACCCTGCTCTGTCACAAGGGGAGAACAGAATAAGAGTGTTTCTTTTATTAAAAATGCCTGGGAGCTGACGGTTAAGGGAGGGCTTTAGAGACACAAAATGCTGCAACCACTCTGTACATCAAGGGTGAGAAAAGCCCAACCCTCGTGCAATTGAGTTTCCAAAAGGCTCCTTATCTCCTGCTACACTCCAATTTCCACAGCGCTCGGGATTCCCAGGGAAGCTGTCAGTCACTCTGATGGCTGCAGCACCCAAACCTCTTTATTTCTGATGTTCTTCTCTGATTATCTTTTAAACCCACTTTTTTTTTTTAAACCCCAGTACAGTCTGAGTCACGGGAAGCACCTGGATGGAACAGAGCAAAAATGTCTATGGAAGACTCCTGACTCTTCATTTTCTTATCTGCTTTAAGTCATGCTGTAAAATTTGACATAGGGAATTGTAGTCATTTCTTCTGAGATCCCCAAATAATTTTTAGGCCTATCCTCATATAAAAATGTCCTTTGGGTCCCATACTTTAAAACCCTTCAATCTGCTTCAACCACAAAAACCTTCAAATGTCAGTCAATACCTAAGCCATCTTGTTTCCATTTAAAAAAGAAATGTAATACATGACAGATTATTTCCATGGCCTCATACTTTTTATAACAAATGTACGCAAAGAACACACACAAATTTCTCAAACGCAAGGAGGAATATATATGTGGAAATTTTTGAGTCTGGATTTCTACCTAATCATTCACTCAAAATAAGCCTCCCTCTCTCTCATAGGACTTCCATCTGGGACTACAATCACAGCTTCCCTTGTTCTCCAGTTATTTTTGGTTTTGCATTCCTATTTATCTTTAGGCAGACAACTGCACCAAATCAAGGTGAATTTTTGGTCAATTTCGAGGCAAGTCCCTTTGTCCACGCAGCTAAAAATCTACTTGGGCTGTGTCCACCCTGACACTAAGTCCTGTTGCTTTATTTATCATTAAAAAGAGGGAAATTCCTCGTTTGGAATAAAGCAGAAGTAATTGGAGTAATACCTATCCAGCAATACTGTTGAGGTCAGACAAGCAGCACTACCACCAAGCAGAGCAGCACCCTGTGTCACACAGGATATGGTCAAAGCAGATGTGAGCATACACTCAGCATGAAGCTTGATAATGTCACAAATAAATCAGTGTCACCACATAGCTATATGATCTCTGAAAAATGGGTTTTTCTCTGGGTCTGTGTGTTAGTGCCTCCTTATCACCGCAGTTCTGCAAATTCTGCAGTTTTTCCATGCAGGCACAAGTACTAAAAATAGACTTTAAAATGTATCTGTTAAATTGTGATGGGTGGATATTGCAGTTAGGTGGGCTCAGGAAACGTGACAGACAGATCACATGAACAAAGAAGCCCCTGGACAAAGACTCAGCTGAGGCTCAAGAGACTTGTCTTCTATTTTCAGCCTTCTCACTTCTGTCTGATGGGACCACAGATAAGTCACTTCCTCTCACTATCGTTCTGTTCATTTTCTGCTATTCCTTTTCTGTCTTGCCTGTTAAGATTATTTAGAGACAGAAATCTCCTTCCCTTTTATTTCCACCATGTTTACTCAGAAGAGACTATATATTGTCAGGATGTCTGAGTGCTCAAGAAATGCACTTATTCTGCTAACAGTTACAACAACACTATTAATAAATCATAGATACCATGGCAAATATCAACTCACGGAAAATAGCTTTACAATTTTGGTCATATAAGCAGGCCATCCATCTTGTGCTTTGTGGATCTGTTATTTATTTTTACAATTTTACATTAAAGATTTCCTGAAATTAGAGAATTTTTGTCCAGGTTTCCTTTTCAGTTCTCTTTATGTAATGAAAGAACCGAGTAAAAATATGTTTCATTTTTAAAGAAATAATTTCAAAATCTAGTCATATTGAGGTTTCATGCAGGGAATTGCTATTAAAATGCAATAAAGGAGTCATTATATTAATTGTCATATTTTAACATCATTGCAGTTTCACCACATCTAAATTTACGGACCTCAGAACTGAAAGACATTGATTTCAATTTCACTAAAACATACATGGGTTTCTTATTGTGCAGATTATTACAAACACATGTAATAAGATGTGGTTTTGTATATGATATAAGAGCCCCTTCCAGTCCCTCAAGGGGCTCCAGGAGAGATGGGGAGGGACTCCTGATCAAGGAGGGGACCCACAGAAGGAGGGGGAAGGGTTTTAAACTGAAAGAGGAGAGATTTAGACTAGATCTCAGGAAGGAATTCTTTGCTGTGAGGGTGGTGCGATCCCATCATCCCTGCAGGGGTGCAAGGCCAGGTTGGACGGGGCTTGAAGCAACCAGGGCAGGGGGTGGCACTGGATGGGCTTTAATACCCCTTCCAACCCAAACCACTCTGTGATTCTATGAAAAGGTTACCTCTGTGTTAATTTCTATTCTTTCATTACCTTGGAAACAAGGCCATGCTTACAATATTTCTCTACTTGGTGCACCGTGCAGTGTTTGCACACCAGCACAGGCCAGTGTGAGACTGGGAATTTCTAGTAAGCTCTGCTCTGCTTTCTAGACATATCCAAAGAATCTGCAGTTGCTGGGCTGCTGCTGTGGAGTACCAGCTTAACAAATGGAAACTAGAAATTACTAGCACTTCCTACTGTTTATCTAAAGGAGAATCACTCGCCCCTTTACAGGTGTGTGTTCTCATCAGCCGAAAAGGCGTGACATGACATAACACAGGAGGTTGGGAGAAATTCAGGCACTTGCTAAAAGGTCTCTTTAACCAGCTGCTTCGAGGTTTTTGCTACATGATTTTCAGGACAAAGATCTTTCATCATCTGCTGCCATTTCCTGTGCTGTAATTACCAATCTTACATCTTGACACAATCCACTGCTCCAGCTCTCTCTCTTCACTCTTTTTTTTTTTTTTTTTTTTTTAATTAGATGTTTTTCAAGATTTAATTTGCAGAAATATGCCTGTATCTATGGACCAGATTCCTCAACTCATGTAAAGTTATGTAGATATGGGGCTTTTTCAATGGCACAAACTGCAGCAAGCCTTAGTTTTGTCCTGGGAGTGGGTTACCCAAATGTCCTTTGTGCCTTTGAAAATATTCTGTGGGGCCCCATATTTACTTTTCTTTATTTATTATTTAAAACAGTTTGGGCCTGAGCCAACAAGGTTCATTAAGAGGCACTCAACCAGGTTCTTCATGTAAATTTCTAACGTCTTTATAACAACAAAACTAGCAAGAGCAAAGACAAGGTTAAGAACCCAGGTTTCCTTTGGACCAGTCACTAACCTCCCCTGAACTACAAAATTCCAGCAAGAAATGTAACAACACAGCTAATTATTTTTATGATGTTATCATTTTCCATTTCCTCTGTCTGGTACCTTGCATAGGAGAATAAAAAACACAGTACTAAAACTCAGTATTCCTCTATGACTCTGCAGTCATTCTAAAAAATTCTATGTGTTTTACATTTTGGAAACACAGTTAGAATTAATGAAGTCCAGAGAAGGTGATGGGGAAGCGTAAGGAATTCTAACCAAAGTAGACAAATGGGTTCTCTTACAGCAAAATGTTGATAAAGATAATAACGGGAAAAGTGGACTTTATGGTCAGAGAAGAAAAAAAAGGTCAGTGTCTCTTTAATGTGCATCTCTTCTCCCCAGAATAGCTAAACTTGCAGCTGGCGTGAGGAAAGGGCCAGAAATAAAGCATATCTCTAAGCACTATGTCTACCCATCTTTTAAATACCTCCAGGGATAATGGTTCCACCACTTCCCTGGGCAGCCTGTTCCGATGCTTGATACCCCTTTCAGTGAAGAATTTTTCCCTAATATCTAATCTAAACTCCCCCCCGGCACAACTTGAGGCCATTCCCTCTTGTCCATTCATCTGTTAATTGGAAAACACTGACCCCCACCTCACTACCCCCTCCTTTCAGGTAGTTGTAGAGAGTGATAAAGTCTCCCCTCAGCCTCCTTTTCTCCAGGTTAAAACCCACTTCCCTCAGCCTCTCCTCCTAAGACTTGTTCTCCAGACTCCTCACCAGCTTCATTGCCCTTCTCTGGACTCACTCCAGCACCTCAATGTCTTTCCTGTAGAGAGGGGCCCAAAACTGAACACCTTATTTGAGGTGGGGCCTCACCAGTACCAAGTATGGGGATTGATCACTTCCCTAGTCCTCCTCACCACACTATTTCTGATCCAGGCTCTCTTGGCCACCTGGGTACACTGCTGGCTCATATTCAGCTGGCTGTCAGTCAGCAGAGATGTACATTGTAGACAATGTACACCAGGGTTAGAATGGTCAATAAACTCTCCATACAGGTAGAAGTATGAAAAATTCATGGTAATGGTCTCAAATGGAGGGATCGGGGACCAGGCTGCGATCTGTATGTCACCTGCAGCTCAGTTCTCTGCAGCTTTTTGGACCTTCCCCTCGTGCTGTGGTTGGACACAGGACAGCAGCCAGGTCTCGTCCAGCACCACAGTTTCATTGCTCCTTCAGCCGATGGACACAGTCGATGAAAATGTGAAACTGGGCATATTTCCAAAGGCTATAAACTGGGGTGGTTGAAATGAGGAAACTGCAGTTACAACACTAGTCAATTCTGACCAACTTCCACTCCTGAAAAACAGAATTTAGAAGCCGTTCATGATGCACCCAGCTCCCCTGTTCAGTGCAGTCATTCCCTCCAGCAATTTATCTCCGAAACGCCTTGGATGGAACCTGCAGGAACTAAAAATAACAGCATTAGCTCATCAGCACACTCCGGTCAATGAGTTGAGTAATGCAGACCGTATGAAAATGGACCTTTAGAGCTCTTTCAGATGAGCTGTATAACACAAACCGTTAAACGCAACTCTGTTGATCTAATTTCATTATTTTCAGCAGAGTGGAGTTGAGAAATTATGAGCTTCATTAATGACTACCAAGCACAGGAAAAAATGGCTATAATTGATTAAATCTTACTCAAAAATACCTGAGATGAGATGTTTGTCCCTATAGATCAAGGTTTACTATAATGTAAGTCTATGTTAATACAAAATACTTATAGCCTACTTTTGTTCAAAGAGCCAATATGCAGAAAATGGAATAATTTTTTTCACACTGATATATTATTGCTTTCCAGTGAGAAGGTTAGAGAATATCTTTTTTGGAAAAGTATACAAGGGACTAAGTTTAAACAAGTACTTTTACATGTTGAAATTAAATAAGTCATTTTTTTTTCAGAAGAGGTGGAGAGAACTAGCCATACAAAGCCATCACTTCCTCACCACAAAACAGTATTATTTCTTAATGGCAACAAGGGCCTTATGGAGTTTCCTTCCTCAGTCACAGAAGTTAATTTGGAACAAAAGAAAATTCATGTTAGAAGGATATGCTGGCTGTCAGGCCAGCAAAGAGCACCTTCCCCCCGATCCATGCCAAACTTCAGGCCTTCTTCAATCAATTCCTACTGAAACTTGAGCATAAGCTTTATAAAAGCAAGCCCTGCTGCTCTCTGTGTGGTTGCCCACAGAGCAGCCACACCTGCCTGGCACACTGAGGATCACTGAATATCTTGTCACTGTTTTGTTGTTTCATTAGTCAAGCTTCATGGGCCAAATTCTTGCTTCAGTTAGAAACATGTATCTGAAACTCTTAAGTCCGTTCATTGCACATTTATAGCGATTTAATAGAAGAGCTTGGCTTTGATGTGATGAAAGAGGGAGCAAGAAGCAGCATTTCCATACTTCTACAACACTGAAATATATATATTTCTCATAAGTTTGTTCTATGCTTTTGAGCAACATGATGTAAGGTAAATTTGTGCTATTTTCTCCACAGGCTCTACCCAGTTGACATGATTCTACCATTAGAAGTAAAATCTTTGGCATGACTAAGGTGGTGGCAAGACTTTTACATAACTGCTCTCTGGAATCCTGTCTATCAAATCTGACAGTACCTGGGTGCAGTACAGGGATTTTAGGACACATTATGTGGTAGGTCTTCTGCTTCCTATCTTAAGCGCCAGGCAGGGCACAGTGGCATACAGAGATTAGAACTATGTCACTGATTAATTGTTCTATTAAACAGGAATAATGTTCCTACACTTAAAGCACTTCATCATCATTAAATCATATGGAAGAAGAGATGATGTTTAATATCTGTCCTGAGTTAAGTCTAGGCATACGCATCTACTGGTTAAGACAAAGGCACGTCAAGCAGGACATCACCCCTTGCTCCAGCCTTTCAAGATGCCTCCATGTGGCAGCTTTGCCCTCAATCCCCTGTTTCCTCCAGTGTGGTGGCAGCTATGAGCTCGGGGAGGGTGTTCCACCCAGTCATCCAGGCTTTAAAGAAGACATTAAACAATATTAGCCCAGGATCTGCCTCAGAAGAGCTACACAAGTGGCTACATGAATTTTAAACCACGTTAAACTACTGTGTCTTTGAGCCTTGGGATTAAGCCCGTTTTCCAGCCGCTTTGTCATCATCCATCTCCCTAATTTGGCTATAAGGATGCTACAGCAGACTTTGACACGAGCTTACTAAAGCAAAGGCATACAATAGCCATTTTTCTCTCCCAGCTACTAACAGGGATGGTTATGTCATCACAGAAAGCTATTAAATTGCTCAGGGGTGATATATACCCAGCAAATCCATGATGGTGGTTCCTTATTACATTCTTTTCTTTAAGTGCCTGGAAATAGTCTCCAGAAGGATTTGCTCCACAGTCTTTCAAGAGACTGAGGCCAAGCTGAGCAGGCTGTACCTCCCTCATCACCTTTATGGTCCCAGGTATGATGTTCACCTTTTTCCAGTCATCAGAAATCTCCCCCAGTCACCATAGCTCTCCAGGACAGTAGACAGAACCCTCTCCATCACATCAGCCAGTGTCCCATCCTGCCCAATGAACCTGCCCATCTGAAACTGCACTCAGGTTCAGTGGTTCATAACTCAGCACTTCTCTACCAGGGGTAGTATTTCCCACCACAAGGCACAGATCTCGCCAACAAACACCAATAGAGACAGTTATGATTGTCCACATTCTTCTGTAGCTCTCAAAAAAGATTTACAAAGGTTGGTATAAAACCAGTAGAAAAGGAGAAGGTTTTAATTTATAATTATATGTATTATTTATATTTGTTTTATTCACCATATTTTGTAGAGCATTTTTTATGGCTAAATATCTCAATATCTTCAATATTACTCAGCTTAAATATTCAGTTCTGCATTGTTTTTACTGGTTCAAAAGAGAAATGTTAACATGAGAGATGAAGTCATAGGCAGCATAGATATCTCTTGGCTTAGTCCCAGTTACAGTATTAATCAGTTTAGATTAATTAGATCATTTACACTGCATTCATTTCCATTTTAAGGCACTCATAGAACCATAAAATTGTCTAGGTTGGAAGGGGACCTTTAAGATCATCTAGTGCAACCATCAACCTCACTCTGATAAAACCCATCACCAACCCATGTCTCTAAGCACTAGGTCAACCCAGCTCTTAAATCCCTCCAGGGATGGTGCCTCCACCCCTTCCCTGGGCAGCCCATTCCAAGGCTTAAGAACCCTTTCAGGGTAAAAATTTTTCCTAATATCCAACCTGAACCCCCCCTGGCACAACTTGGGGCCATTGTCAAGGGACAGAACTGAGCTCAATGGGCCTGACATTCTCAACTGACATGAACAGAAGGACTACAGGAGCTTGAACCAGCAGTCACTGGAATCATCGGGACTTTGGACTGGACCCATAGGTCCTGAAAACAATGTTTAATTTTTACTTCACCACAATGAATCCGTTCAGTGAAATTTTGCACTGTGTTATTACTTGATCATCCCTAGAACATATATCATAAAAAAACCAAAACAAAACAAAAAAAAAATTGTTCATTGCATTTTCAAAAGGAAAGATAACACTGGATTTGTTCTCCACTGTCAGAGCAGTGAGGTGTGTAACAGGTTTGCCTTTGTACCAACAAGCAGGCTACTTAATCTTGTATTCTAGTAAATAGAACTAGTAAATACCACATTTTTCACCATTGAGATTCATTGAGAAGAGGAACAGGAAGTCAAAAGGAGCTGCTGGTGTAGAGAAGAGGGAAACAAGACTGCAAGAAACTAGAGGAAAGCATCTCAAAGGCACAATGTCTTTGAGCTGCACAGATTGCACATCACTCACGGATCAAGGCTGTGCTGAAAGGAACAGTCTAGCCCTGAATATTTTATTTTCCAGAATTCAGACTAATGAATTCTTCTGCTGTAGAGGCAACAGATTAGAAATAGAGCTGTGAGAATTTGACATATTTTGCATTTCCAAATGCAAACGGATTTAAAACTAGTGATAATATGTATTATAAGCCAAGTTTTATCCCGATGGGAATTGAAATGAATGAATTAGGATCCTTTCCGCAAAGGATGTGATAATGGAAAAGCTGACAGATCTCTCACTGCAGCAGCTCAGCAGAGTAAACTACTGTGACACAAATCACTAAGCTGATCAGGAGAAAACAGCAAATTTTAGCAGGCTTTTCAAAGCACTAAGATCCACGTTTTTGACAACTCAAAATGGCAAACGATCAATAGAGTGGGCTTTCACAATAAACAAAACAATATGATTTCTCCAAAATTACATGGGTATTTTAAGTCTTCTTACTAACAGTATCTATGTAGTTTAAGAGCCTTTTTCAAACCCTGACTTAGAAGCTGAATCTCAAGATTTTTTTATGCATATTCCCAGTAAACGTTGATTCTCTTCAGCAGGATGGAGCTGAGCTACAGCACATCAATCCAGTGAGCAAAATGCTTTAGTTGCCCACAACATTTTCACCTTTGTTAAAACATTCTGGGGGTATCAAAACACTTCTCACAGAACCAGACCGAAGATAACCTCATGAGCTTGTCTCCTGGGACAAATGATCCATGCTGTTCCCAAAAGAGGAGGGGGGGCTAAAAATCACTGCGGAATGAAAGACAAAGCAGTATTTGGAAGAACAAATACTTTCTCTATTTAGAAAGAACGCTTCAACCTTTTTTTCTCAATTCAGCTCAATTATATTCCTACAGTGAGGTGAAGTGCTTTTCAAAAGCATAGCATGAAAAGGGCTAGAAAATAGAATTTTCAATGATAATTGATATTTCCTAAGAGCTAAAAAAAATAAACCTGCCTTATACCTCAGCAAATTAAGCGGTTTGTTTTTCAAAGGCAAAGATGTACCAAAGTTTGACCAGCAGTATTTTCAGCACAGCAGCCTCCACAACTCCTTCTGGGGAAACTGAAAAAAAAAAAAAAAAAAAAAAACCAAACCAAAAGGTAAAGATATTTCCCTCAGACAGGAGGACTCAGGGTATTAGAAGTTGAAACTTCACCAATGTTCTGTTCCTCAATTTCAAGCAATGCCACATTTTTTGTATTAGGCTGTAAAAAAATAACAAAGTCCTTATATCATAAGGAACATAAAAATATCTTCTGTCATGATGTGGTTGTCTTGGGACTGCCAGATCAGATTGCCTCGGGGAGCAAAGAGATTATGCAGCACTGGAAGATCTGATTCAACCTGCTGAAATCTCAAAGATGATTTAAACCATGATGTGTGGTTTCACTTCCATTCTATCACTACCAGTCCTTTGGCACGTGTGACAGAGGTTTGTCAAGCACAATCGCTTCACCTTCGTTTCTTTTCAAGCAAATATCGCAAGACTTGACAAAATTGAACATTAACATGTTTTGGAAATAAATCAAATATTTGAAATTATCTGCAGTTTGGATTGTTGAGGGCGCCCGGCAGGAATCTGAGATACCAAACCATAGTATCTATTAAGGATCATACCCTCAGAAAATTCAGTAAATATATATTTTAATATAGAAGTGCTTATAGAATTAATGGGTGGCTGAAAGTGAATCAATTTCTGAAGTTGCTTGCAATAGTTAATGTGCTACAAGATTTATTTTTTGGTGTAGTAGAATTATTCTCACACTTCTGAGAATAAGCAGTATCTACACTTCACAGTATAACAGCTGTTAATTTTTTTTAAATAGAATTTCATCCCTTTAGCATATGAAATGTCTCCAGGACAGCTTTAACAATTAGATGACTCATCTTTTCAAGGGGCAAAAATGTTTTAATAATATCATGATTACAAGAATTTATTTTTTAGATGCAACAACTCTTGTGAAGAAATCAAAGAAAATATGGTGACTTCCTGGAGCTTCAGCCTGTATTTACTGTATTTTTGCCTTCTAAAAAACACTATTTAATGGAAAATGTGCCATTCAGTTGGCATCACCACCATGCAAATCTATTCAATGAACTATTTCGTTGATGCAACCTCCTCCCAAGAAGTTTTATTTACTAAATATAGTTTCTGTCAATACCCTGCTCCCTTCTTATCCCCAAACTTGTGGGAAAGGCAAGCCCACCTCAGGGATTTCTAGCCTCTGAAAATACTAGAAGGAAGATGGGATGTTAAAGGCAGTGGTAAAACAATGTAAAAGCCCTTGGGCAGCTCTGCCATAGGCTTTTTTTCACAAATAATTTTATCTGTTTGTGTTTCAATTTCTCATTTATGAAGCAGAAACAATGATCCTTGTCTCTCTCTCCCATTTTGCATTTTCTTTCAGACCATAAGCCTCTTTGGGAAAGAAATTACTATTTGCAACTGTATGCAGAATGGCCCAAACTACCAGCTTTGTGTTTGTGCTGGGATTATTCAATAATACTCTTGCAGACCATAATAAAATAAATTCATAGCATACTGCAGGGGCTGGATTGCTTACCCAAGCCCACAGTAGATTAAGATAACCTCAATTCAAGTATATCTGCATTTCAGAGTACAGCTGATGACTGCAGGGGGTGTGTGTGTGTAAATTAATATTTTCAAGTAAATACTGAAAAATAATTTATTAATATTATTATTACTGTTCTCAGACAGATATCAGTTCAAATTGCCACCATGCCAGTTCTCGCCTTCCTACTGTCTGCTTGTCTTTATTAAGGGTAAATCCATTTCTTGAACACCTCGCTAATTCTCTGGTGAATTTCCACAAACACCAAGTCCATCTAAAGAAGGGATTAAATACCACAGCTCTTTTGATTCAAAATGTCAGGTATGAAAAATAGATGGTGACTCCACATGCTGCATCCCTGCCATTCAAATTAAAAGTATCTGATTGGAAAGATTACTTCATGTGCTGTTTGCAAGGCTATCCAAGGACAAGGAGAGAGAGAAATAGTGTAGCACTGTAGTGGAAGAAAGTATAGTAACAACAATGTTTAGTATCAACCAGCCAGGAAAGAGAAATATTGCACAGCTCCCTCATCATGAATTGCCAAAAAGAGCTTATTAACCTCTGCTTGGCCAGCAACATTAACAATTAAGACTTTGGACAATATCTGGAGTGAAACCAATCCCGCACGCAGAAAGCTCTCAAGCTATTTTCACTCAAAACTGTTTAATTTTAAGTGCAAAAGTAATGCTGCATAAACACTGTGAAAGCCACTATTCCAGGCTCCCTCCTCTTTGGCAGAGTTTTGGTCCTACCTTAATAGTCAGAGCCTTTGGTACCACTCCAGCCTGGAGCCCTCTAATTCTAAGCCTGGCTGCCATCTCAGCAGCTTCCCTATCCTAGCATGTATTTTCCAGCTTACGAAAGCAGAAACAAATCATTAATTAATTAAATCTCTGACGCTGCCAATAAGCTAAAGATTTTCAGCAGATCACCAAGCTGGAATTGTGTTTGTTGCAGACACAAGTGGCCAAGCAAGCCTTACATTAGCATCATTTCCTCAACTGATAACCAGAATTGGTCTACATCAACCTCTCACTAATATTGCCTGGAGGAATATATCACTTTCTAGAGTGCTATATTCCTATTCCATCCTGTATGGATTGGCTCCTTCACTTCATAATGTTAACATGCAAAAGAATGTAATCTACTTTCCATTGGAATTTCATCTACAGGTCTGAAATAAACAATACAAACTAATACCTTAGAGCTTTTAGATACTAAATACTTTTAGAGCTAAATTATCTAACTACAGAAATAAATACAAAACAGCAGAACACAAACTCAAGAATTAAACACCATTAAGCTATGGATAATTTTGCTATGAAATTTGAAAGCAGTTTAAAGATTGAAAAGTAAACTGCAGCGGTATTCCAGGCACCAGGAGCACTGTGGAAAGAATAAAAAGACTTGCAGATGGATCAAAGAGGACCCAAAAGACCAAAAATATTCACACAAGCCACTGCAGAAAGCTTAAGGGGAGTATCATTTCCCTCCCTCTGACTTCCAAATTTTGAGTAGAAATTCAAACAGGCAGCAACTGCATCCACAAAACACAGCATGCAATATTTGTATGTCCTTATGGGGATGAGAAATAGAGGGTAAGTGAAGAGTTACAGGGAAGATTTAAAAACATCTTAGCGTGTGAAAGTTCAACCATCAATTAATAACAATAATGTTACAGTCCAAGAAAGATGACAGATCTTCAATATGGTTTCTGGGATATCTGATACTATGTAAATTTCAAAAATAACAAATTCACAGATACATCTAAATGCAGGACAGAATTACAGCATGTGCAAATCTGGAGAAATCTTAAGAAAATAATCTACAAAAGGGAAAACTATCACCTCATCGATTCAACTGACAACCAGCTCACTACTGCTGGGCTTTCAAACTACAGGGATTTCTAGCTTATTCTCTCCCCCTCCTGATGGGTTTCCATTTTCTTATTTAAATTGCAGTCTTATTACTTAGAGAAATATAATAACCTAGGGGTTTGGGGGGGAGGGGGGAACAAACAAAAAACCAACCCTCCACATGTTTGTTAAGAGGATATTATACAGAGAGCAGTAAATGCAGGAGAATGTAGTAAATGAAATGACAAGAGGAGCAAATCCCATAGTGTGCTGTAACAGCGACAGGATAAAGTGAACACAGCTGGAAGGTGAGTCTCACTGAGTCAACATGTGATTCCAATCTTTATTTGTCCTTTCAGGAATTAAATGCAGCTGGGGCAAAGTGTAAGGCAAGGCTCAGGTGCAGAAAAGATCTTACAAGACGAGGGTTAGTATTTATTGCTAGCTCACTCTTTCAAAAGCTCTAGGTTTGTGTTATTGAGGTTGGGAAAATCAGTTCTCTGCCCAGGAAATGTGACATTTCCAACTGCAGTGCAGTCAACAATTACACCTCAGAGGGCTGTACTTTATCTTTATTTGAATCCTACAGCAATTTTGATTATGTCATCCAAAGAATCTCAGCTTGCAAGAGGATGCAGAGCTCTATAAAACAGCAAAAATGGACTTTTTTGTTTTTCATTTTTTTAAGGTGAGTGGATCAACTCAATTCATTCAAGCAACTAGAGTACTTTGCCTATAAGGGAGGAAAAATATAACAAAATGAATGTAGCACCATTTTTCAAGGAGTTTCATGCATTAAGTCAGCTTTGCCAAAGAATTAACCTTGTGAGAAATAGTAAGTACACCTTTATTTCATGCATTGCTTGCAATAACTCTTTTCTGTAGTTACATTTCTGTGTTTCTGCTGCACTATAAATATCTCCATGGGAGATAAGAGAAGTGCTAGAACAACCAGATGGCACTTGCTTATATTTATAAAATCCATGTCTGGTGGTAAACTACATGAAACATGATAAAACATCAAGAAATATCTGCACTAGAGTGAGGAATAAAGGTTTAAAACTAATTTTTTGAGGCCATATAGTAATCTCAGCTAATGCTTTAAGACATTAAGCTGGATGATGCTAGAAGTTGTCTGTAACTTGCAGAATGTTGGCCTCAAGACGAGGTAGATCAAGTCTCTTATTTTAGGTATGTTAACATGCATATGTAACTGTTGGCATGAAAATAATAGTTCTGTGATTACAAAAATACAATGTTTTTCAGAATCAAGGTTTATTCTGGACTATCTGCATGAATTTACCAAATAAAATCTTCCTTTTTGTCTTAGTTCTGCTCCTGCAATGGCTGAAGTATTTCCTTAGCATGTTATGAGCCCGCAGCATAGGGGGTGGAACTAAATTTTCTTTAAGGTCTCTTCCAGCCCAAACCATTCTATGATTTTCTTTTTTCAGCCTCTTCTGGGATGTTTGCACAGATAAACACCATTAAAAAAACACAATGAGTTCTTTAGTAGTTTTTCTTCTGAAGGAAACCTAAGCCCAATGGCAGACCTGGCTGAAGGGATCCCTGATCCTCATCTACCACAGAAAGACCTTTTGTCACTTACTAGCTCTTTTGAGAAGAGCTCTTGAGAAGCTCTTCTCCTCCCTTTTGAGAAGAAAAAAGTAACTCAATGAGTATTTTTTTCCTCTCAAAAACAGCAATACCTCAAATTTATTAGACTAATTGGTAATACCAGTAAAGCGAGTATTTACACCTCAGCCTGTTACTCCCTCCTAGTCAAAAGAACTCATGTCAGGAAAATGACCAATCTCATCAGAAACAAATAAATTGGGTTAACCATACCCTAAAGTGCATCTTTTTCACTATATTTGCTCTAAAAAGAGCTCTGGATGATCAACATGGCTTAACAGCATCTACAGGACAATATCTAAAGGTAAACGAGCTAACAGCAGGTTTCCTGCATGCCAAACTTCCAGCTGCTGAAGTGTTACACCTTTTTCTGCAAGATTGAGGACCCTATTAAGAGACCCGTCTCCCATGAAAATATTTGTTTACTGTTACTGTGTTTAAACACAAAGACTATCCTACTCGGGTTTCTGCAGCTGTAGAAAACAATCCCGTATTTCTTGCCATAAATCCATCCCCGTTTGTCAGCACACCATCTGTGCTATGTACCCCATGCTCTGGTATGACCTGCTGTTAGTGGCCACATTGTTGACAAATAAGGAAATTATACAACCTGAAATATACAACTTTACCTGAAATTCTTCAGGAGGGACTTGGGTCTTTTTAGTCTGGAGAAGACTGAGGAGGGATCTGATCAATGCCTATAAATACTTCAAGGGGGTGGTGTCAGGAGGATGGGGCCAGGCTTTTTCCAGTGGTGCCCAGGGACAGGACAAGAGGAAATGGGCACAAGCTTGAACATAGGGATTTCCACCTAAACAGGAGGAGGAACTTCTTTGCTGTGAGGGTGGCAGAGGCTGCCCAGGGAGGTGGTGGAGTCTCCTTCTCTGGAGACATTCAAACCCACCTGGACACGTTCCTGTGGGACCTGCTCTGGGTGGCCCTGCTCTGGCAGGGGCTTGGACTGGATGATCTCCAGAGGTCCCTTCCTACCCTCTATCATTCTGTGACTGGTTCAGTGCTGTGGGATCTCATTAGCTACCTACCTAGTAGGATCCCAAGTCTTTCTCAGAGCTACTGCCTGAGTTGTCCTTGTTGCTGGGAATATCTTACATTTTCACTCCTGGATGTGCAACTTTTCCAGTGAAACGCTTCAGCTATGCCTCACAGAAACTCTGAGACACTGACGAGAGCACTCCAGGCCCCTGTAAGGTTCAGCAAATGACACCCCGTTACCGTCCTCGTTTCCTCTCCTTCTCTCTCCATTTTCTAGAGCTCCCTCCTCTTCAGCCCTTTCCTTGGGCTCTACCGACCCGGGCTCATCTCCTCCCCTCCCGCCATTCCCTATGCTGAGCTTTACCTGCTCCTCTCCTGTAGTACAAGGAATCTAACGCTTTCCCATTAAAGAGGGATAATTTTTTCGCCCTGTCTCGCTGCTCCATTTCTCCTTTTACCCCCCACCCACCAGTCCTTTCCCGAATGCCACCTGTGAACTTTCCCCCTCATTTCAAGCTCCGAAATCAGCTTAAAATCCGCTTCACTCAAAACTGCTCTTGCAAAATCCCGAATGACCCATTTCAGCTCAAACCCAGCCCTCTCCTCATACCCCCCCCCTTTTTTTTTTTTTTATTTTTTCCTCCAGGTTTCCACTTCCTCGGTGACACCTGCCTACCTACGGGTGGCCAAATCGCTTTGATATTTCCTGGAGGCTCCTGGTGGGGACAACCCAGGCTGAGGGTGAGGAGAAGGGCTTGGGGTTTTGGTGGAGGCGCTGAGGGGAGCGGGCCGGGGTCTGGGGGGGGGAGGCAACACACGGCACTTTCCCGCCGCTTTCCCCTCGGGCCTCTCTCACGGGGCGGCGGGGGAAGGAGGAAGAGGCCGAGGACAAGGAACCGACCCCGGTGGCCGCGGACCTGCCGGCCGCCGCCGCCCTCCCGCCTCGGGGGCTGGGCAGAGGCGGGCGGTGGCGGCTCCGCCCCGCTGCGGGGGCCGCCCGCGCCGGTAGAGGCGGCTCCGTTGGCCGCTGTGACGCCGCCGGCGCTGGAACACCTGGAAGGGCGGCGGCGCCTCCGGATCCGGCTCGGCCCTGCCTTCTCTCCGCCGCGGGCAAGGTGAGTGCGGCGAACCGCCGGGCTCGTAGCCTGACGGGGAAAACGGGTTCCTCCGGCAGCCGGTGTCGGGCAATCCCGGGTGGGCGCCGCCTCCCCCGCGGGCTGCCCGGCTCCGGCGGGGGGGAAGGCAGGCGGCGCGGCGGCCGGGCCTGAGGCGCTGGTGGCCCTGTCAGGGCTCGGCGGCGGGTGTAGCGAGGGCCGGACCTGCCCGGAGGTGAATTTTCCGAGGAACAAGATGGCATCTACCCCCTCCTTTTTTTTTTTTTTTTTCTTTTTTTTTTTTTTCCTTTTGGGGCCGGTTCCCCCCCCCCCCCCCCCCTTTTGGTTTCCTTCCTCCCGCCGTGCGTGCGGTTCTCTCGCCATGATTCTTGTATTTATCCCTTTCTGCCTCCTTTCCCGTACATCCTCCCTGGCTCGCTGCCCGCTGGAAGCGGGGCGGATGGGGAGGGAAGCGGCCGGTTCTCCTCGGGGGTTCCGGCTGCCGGGCTCCGGCCTGAGGCGAGTCCCGGGGGCTCCGGGGGCGGCGGCGGCGGCAGGGGCCCTTGTTTTTCACCTGGGTTAAGAGGGGTTTGGTATCTTCCTGAGGTAACATAACGCCAGGGATCAAACCGGGCACCCAGGCATTAACAGCTGGTGAAATGGGAATTTAAAAAAAAAAAAAACCAAAAAAAACCGCCTAGAAACCACCCAAACTTCCCATTTAAAGGCTGTATTTTGCAGCAGGCTGATCTGGATAATCAGATTTGACCTGCCTCCCTCCACCTGACAATGTGGTGGTGTTTGCCTCTTCTAGTCGTTTAGAAGAAGGTGGGGAAAAAGGGAAAATGACTTGAAACATCTGGTCAGTTTTTCGTGAGAGGAAAGGGTGAAGGGCACTGTGCTCTCTTTTACTCCTCTATATCGTTTTATGTATATTCAGCACCAAATGTAAATAGGTCTCTCGGTCCGTGCTGTTCTGTGCAGTGCTGATAGGTTCAAGGTCCTGCATGGGCCCTCTTAAAACAGTAATTCCACTTTCCCTCAATTCAAATTTATAATTGCAGAGCTGAATTGGGTAGTCTCAGAGGCACGTCCTTTCACCCCCTGCCCCCAGGTTACATCGTTTGGATATTTTGGAAGCTTGGAGTGGTTCTTGTTTGGTTGTTTTGTAATGTTTTGCCCTTGCCTGCAAGCCTTGTTGTAAACCAAGGTGACTGTTTATTTTCAGGAAACACCTGTTTGTTGGTATATTTTATTTCCCTCATGTTTCATTCTGTTATGTTCTTTCTTTCAGTTTCTGGATGGATTTTATTTAATTTAAGTCTCAGAAAGCAGCTGTGGCTCTTGTTCTAGAGCAGACTTCTTGGAAATAAATTGTTCTCGTGTTTTGGTCCTAGCAAGGGTGGTGGTGTAAGGAAAAAAGTGTTTGATCACTTTCCCAGAGTGTTGGGCAGAGAGAATGGTGGGCTGGATTTTGAAGTCTGCAGTGTGGGCTGCGTTTGGGTATGGTCTTCCATCTGATTATTCTGCTAATTTACTCTTTTCCCACTCTGCCTGCCCAGGGTTCCCAAGGAGTGAATGGAAGTACCACTTGACAGTTCTAGCTGCCTGGCACTGATGTAGGAGTTGCAGTTCTTAGCACAAAGTCCAGGAACATCTCATTTAGACATTAGAAATTTTTTTAGACTGCTTTTTGGATAGAGTAGCCTATTGGTTTAAACTGAGTAACTTTGTGATTTAAGGTTCATATTAATATCAGTGAAGAAGGAATTTCGTGTAAAGCCACAGAGATCTTCTTTTGTGTAGTAAACTGCTATAACTGGTATAACCAGTCATGTTTTTTCCGTGATGATGTGGCAGTTAAATGCTGTGAAACCTTGGTCTAAAACAGTTTTTGAAATTTCTTTGCTGTTGGAACTTCATAGCTGAAATGTTATTTCCAGAAAGGTTCAAACAACAGTGTACTCCAAAGCTGGTAATTGGAATTTACCACCTTCTCAATTAAAAAAGAATTAAGTGCTTTTTAGATAATGGTGGTTTCTTTCATTGTGTTTGTGAGAGTTGATTCAAATATGCACATTACCAAAGGTTTGCAGGTTCAAGAGGACTACTATGACTCTATGGAAGAGTGAACGTTTGTTGAATGTTTTTCTTTCACAAGATTATATTACTGGGATGTGGAAGGAATCCCATAGTGCAAAGTAGATTTCCCATTGAACCCAACTACAGGGTTGGGTTTTTTCCCCTTTGTAGAGTTTCAAGCCCACCAGTCTTGCTCGTTCTTCTGTTATTCCTAGTCTTCAGGGGTGCTAAATTGTTCTGATGAATTCCCAAGTAACCTTTTCTAGAAGAAATGAATAATAACAGCTCTTTTCACTCTTAAACTGGTGTTGAAAGCTGTTGGTACAAGTTGGCAGAAAAAAAGGTGCCAATATCGCAGCTAAATTAAAAGTCAAGAAATGTCCTCAAAGATTCTGTTTAATGCTTTTTTTTTTTCAAAATCTCCTCTGACAGCATTGCTCTGAAGTAGTTGATTCTTCAAGATGTTTTACCACTTCTCAACCATAAAATCACTCTAAAGACAAAATTATGCGACATGATGTGGAAGCATTAAATATACAAAAGCCTGGAGAGCGAAGGATGTTAAACAAAGACCCAAGCAATCAGGAACGGTAGAAACATTTGACCTTTTTATATGTTGCTGGTAATAATAGTCTCACAGTAGGTTTTTCCTGTGGCTATTGTTAGCCATGGCAAACCCAGGGGCATTTTGACCAGTTGTGCAATCACTTACGTCAACCTCGGGAACTGTCTGTTCTGAGTCACTGAGACAGTGCTCACTCTGGTCCTTCTTGTGAGTAGCTCCGTAGGGATGGCAGCCGCTGTAGGACCAGGCAGCTGCTGTGCCAGGAGCTGAGAAAAGTCATGCAAAAGCTGAGCAGATTGTGTGTCTCTCAGGAATATACGGCCTGTGTTGATCGTGGTGGTTACTCAAAAGAAGATCACCCTGTGTTGATGCTGCTGTGCCTGCTGAAACTGTTTTGTTAATCAAATCTCTTTTCCATAGATGTGAAGTGATCTCCTGAGGGAATCTAGTGAAAATCCTTTTCCCTTCTGTCCCCTCCCCCTGCATTGTTCCCCCTGGGGTGTAATTGTGTTCCTTCCTGGCTTCTGCATGGATGGAAAGGGAGGAGGGAGGCGGAAACTTGAGAGTGTTGGCTGCGTCAGCAAATGGGGAATCTAAATGAGAGCCATTAGCTTCAACTTCTAAAACGTATTTTTCATATTTATTATAGTATACACTTGAGAAGAGTTTCATGGGTTTTTTTGTACATCTACTGCTTTTCTCATAGGTTCTACAAAGGGAAGGTTTCCCAAGAGTAAGACTCTGGGCCGATTACGTGTAGAATGTGTCACAAAACCCATCTTCATATTGTCTTTTATAATCTATGCACAGCAGGTGCTCCATATGGCATTTTCTTTAATAGTATTTGGCTACTAAGTTTAAAGATACTGTTTTTCAAACTAAGAGAACAAATGTGTGTTACAGAACAATTTGATAGTCATTTCAGAGAAATGAAGCAAGTCTGCATTTAGAATGAGATTAAACACTGGATTGTGTATATCCCCAGCTTTGCTCATTTGCAGAGTGAGGTTAGACCTGCCACTCAACGATTTGTATTCAGATTAGTTTTCCATAAAACACACATAGTACTTGGGATACTTACCTGGTTCTTTTCAAAGGACATTCGCTTGGTGGTCTTTACAAATACAAGTGGAAAACCAGTAGTTAAGTAAAAGATGTTACATAAAGGCAAACTGTAACTATGTGCTATCCTCGTATTATTTCATAATAAGCACCTGAAAATCAGTATAATCGGAAAAAGGAATTTAAAGTTAATTCTACATGTAATTAAATATTTGTATCTTTGTGTAAATGATGAAGCTTTACCTAGAAAGGGTTTGCTTGTCAGTCTTCCAATGGCAAGTCTGCTAGGATTTACTTGAAATATTTTGTTCTGAGGCTGCATGTACTATGTTGTGACTCCATTCTTATATTATCAGTGCTTTTGAGATAAACCACTGGTTTTAAGAGTTTCTCATTCTACTGTTAAAAAACTTTTAAAAAACACCTGTCCACGGGTCATTTCAATGTATGTGATGCTCTAGGAGGAGGTCACCTTACGCCTGTAAGTTTGACTTGAAAGGCTTTGGAATAGTTTAAGTATGTAGTACCTAATAGGCACAGATTTGTTTTTTAAAGAGGAATACTAACAGTTGATTTGGTCCTTGCATTTTGTGTTTAGAAAAACATGGTGACATAGCCAACAGGAAAAAATGGAAATATTGGTGCTAAAACTTACCACTTGAGTACTGAAAACCAGTGCAGTTCAGAAGGATTGTACTCGTAAATTCTAGATGTGAGTGATACATTTTCAATGTGCCAATTTGCTCTGTTTATCTTCCACTGTCTTCTTTTAACTTGTACAGATCAGAGTTGGGAATAGAAAAATAAAAGACTAAATGATGGCATAAGAAGCAGGGCCCTGGATATCATCCTCTCTAGACTACACCAGGAAATTAAGAAGAATAATTTTGTGTGTTAATTGTGTACTCTGAAACATTAGAGGCATGATAATTGTTTTTGGAATAAAGTAACTCTTAACAGTGCTCCCTGCAGTAGCTCTCAGTCACCTGCCCTGCATGGAGAGTATTAAAAGTCAGTGTGAAATTTGATGGAAGACAGGTCATTATGTACTTAATGTCAATAGTATTACTCCTCATTTTCCTGGATGTCCTCTTTGCAGCCAGGTGCCTAGGTAGTGTGACAAAATAACAGAAAGAAGACCCCAAACATCCAGATTTCTTCATACTTTGTGTGTGGTTTATAACGGTGAAAATCTTAGTCATTTAAGATACTACTGGTACTACTGCCGTTTGGTCTCCACACAATTTACTGGCTTGAAAAAAGAAGGGAAAAGGGAGTGTTATATGGGTTCCAGCTCCTTCCTTGGAAAACAGACTCGAATTTCTCTGATACTTGTACTTTCAGTACATAATTGGTGTTTTTCTGTTTTGTTTTTTTTCTGTGTGTTGAGTTTTGATTCTAATATTTCTCTTCAGTTTTTTGAAGCTGTTGAGAATCATGGAATCAAAGAATGGTTTGAGTTGGAAGGGACCTTCAAGATCACCCAGTTCAAAACCCCTGCCCTGGGCAGGGACACCTCCCACCAGACCAGGTTACTCAAAGCTCTGTCCAACCTGCCCTTGAACCCTTCCAAGGATGGGGCAGCCACAGCTTCTCTGGGCAACCTGGGCCAAGCTCTCACCACCCTCATAGCAAAAAATTCTTTCCAAATCTCCCCTCTTTCAGTTGAAGACCATTCCCCCTCCTCCTGTGCCTCCCCTCCCTGATCCAGAGTCCCTCCCCATCTCTCCTGGAGCCCCTTTAGGGTCTGGAAGGGGCTCTAAGGTCTCCCTGGAGCCTTTGGGAACAACCCCAACTCTCTCAGCCTGAATCAAGAAAAATGAATAAATGGACTTTTTTTGGGGTTTCTCATAAACTCTGATAGAGAAGAGAAAGAAGTGGAAGAAGTTGTGTGTAGAAATGTTTGTCCCAAAAGCAAAAGCATTGATCAGTTTTCTGATCTCTGTCGTCTCTTCTCCAGACTAAAAAGACCCAAGTCCCTCAGCCTTTCCTTGTAAGAGAGATGGGAGCAGAGGGGCAGGATGACCTCCCTTGACCTGCTGGTCCCACTCTTCCTGATGCCCCCCAGGATGCCATTGGCCACAAGGGCACATCACTGTCTCATGATCATCCTGTTGTCCACCAGGACTCCCAGGTCTTTTTCCTCAGAGCTGCTCTCCAGCAGGTCACCCCCAACCTCTACTGGTGCAGGGGGGTTATTCCTCTCTAGGTGCAGATAATTTGGATGAAGAGATTAAACAATTCCCTTTTCCTCAGAAAAGGCAAAATGGAGTGTGGTTTGAAGCTCCTGACTCGTCGGATCTGTGTATTTGTGGACAGAGCAGAGAAGATGTAACCATGTCCTGCCTAATCCTCACCTGCAGCGGGGCCGCTTCTTGCCGTGGAGGCCCCATTCACCATCAGCCTCATCCCAGTTTCCAGGGAGCAGAGTGGGGGGGACGGGTTGTCAGCCAGGAGCTGGTGAAGAGGCACAGATGGCATTGATTCCCTCACCTCAGCACATTTTCTTCCCTTCAGAGTATGTTACATAAATGAAACTATCACTCTTAACCGTTACAGCTAGAAGTCCTTAATATTCTTCTTATTTTTTTGTTGCTTAGTACCGATCTATTATTACTGTACTAAAAGTTTCTTGGAAGATTGTTCGTTTTAATAAAACAGTTATACTAAGTAAATCAAATGCAAGGCATAATTCTACTGTATTTGAAGTTAAAAGTTGCAGGATATTTAAGGTGCAGGATCTGCTGGGATTTGAAGACTCTCAGGACGTTTCGGGTGCTTTGAAGGGGTAGTGAAGTGAGAGCACAGTGCAATCACTGCTTTCACACCAGGCTGGGAATTCTGCTCCCTTGCCTCATTTCTGGATGGAACTTGGAAGAAGATGGTGTTCAATCTGCTGCCTTCCTACGTAACTACATCTGCTCCTCTCTGGATAGTCCCTTCTTTGGTCCCGATGTTCCCTGGACCCGTCGGTCAGCATTTGTAACATTTTGGATGAGGTTTTAGCTCACTTCTTGGCTCTGAGGAGCTGAGATGAGATCGACGACTCCGGTCTTCACAGTTAAAAGATTCCTGTTTGCTGCCTGCTCTCTTCCTGCTTTCTACTATGAGATCTATGGGAGAAACTAACTGTTAAGAGCTGTGTAACCCACGCTCAGCAAAGGACAGATATTTGAATTAAGGGGGGGGAAAAAAAGTTTGTTTTTCAATTGATTTCCTCATAACCTAGGAGAGATCTGAATTTTACCTTCTTGCTTGGATTTACTCTCACTGGAAAAGAAAAACTGAGTTACATCGATACACAGAACTGCCATTATTTAACTGTTGGAGTGAAGGCACTTACACTGTCTTTTTCTTATAAGAAATCTTCAGATACTACTTGTATAAAGTTGTTCAGCTCATGGGAAAGCTGCAACAAAGTATAATAAGGCTAAAAAACTAGAAGCAAGCAGATACAAATGTGGTGCAGAGTGTGAGCTGGAGGGTAAATGGGAGTTCAGATCACCCAAAACACCATGATAGCACTTCCCTCTTTGCACAGAGAAATGTAGATGGTGTGTTCGAATGGTCTTGGAGAATATACAGAACCAGAGGGTGTTTCTGTGGGAATAGAAATGCCACTCACTAATGAGGGTGCCCAGCCATCAAGTGTCATGGCTAATAAAATAGCTCGTTAGGAAAACAGGATGATGCGACATGCCAGAAGTATTGTGAGGTTCAGTGGGCATTCCAGCTATTTTTGGGGTACCAGTGGAAATAACTTGTGGGTTAACAGCCTACAACCCGGATAAACTCTCCCTGGCATATAATCTATTTGCTTCCCCCGCCTCCCCCCATCCCTACCTTTTGTTAGCCAAGATAAAGGCTGGCTGTCATGGAGATCACAAGTGTCATGTAACTCTTTACCATCAAAGGTAATGGAAACTTTCCAATACAAATGCTTTCCGATGGGGTAGTAAATGCTTTTTTTTTTCCTCCCTCTTTTTTTTTCTCCAATCAGCGTCAGCATAATATTATTTCTTTAATTTTATTTCTTTTTTTTAAGTCTTAATATACTGGAAAGAAAATAGAAACATAAAGCCCCTTACATCAGCTCTGTGTGGCAAATTAAGCTTGTTTTTATATATAAAACTGTACAGTAACATAGGTTGATTTAAAGTTTGCCTCCAGTGTTGAGGGAAGGCATTGGTGTATTCTAATTAGTGTTGTCTGCTTCCAGTGTAACTCTCTTGTTATTTCTCTTCAGGACACTGATGTCTTTTTCGTTGTCAGCGTAACAGAGTTCAAAACCTAAAGTAGTCAAAGGCTTTGTCTCCTTCCTTGGTCTTTCTCTCTGCAGCCTCAGGGCCAGTGGTTCACAGCTGTAGGGATTCTTTCCTACATATTTATGAACTGTTCCTTTAAATTCCTTGATAGTTCCCTGGTCTGTTTCCAGTCCCCTTTTATGAGCATCTCCCGCTTTTTGTTGTTAAACTTAGGACTTTGGGATATTTTTATAAAATCCCCCCACTTTCAGCTATCCCAGATGGTTTCAATAATGTCTTTTGTTACAGTTGAACCAATAACTTAACCCTTTTTGGTTCCTGGACTTAGGCTAGACAGTAACAACACGTGAAGGTAGAGGTTATAACAATAATGAACCTCTTAAGTGACTTTGGGAATAGTTTCCATTGAACACATAGTGATATCTGAAGAATGAAAGCTTTTAATGTTATAAGTTTTGGCTATGAATGAAAATAATTGGGTTTTTTTGCATTGGTTGGTTGGGTTTTTCATTTTGTTTTGTTTTTTTTTTTGTGTAGCTACAGTGGTTGTGGTACAATGTTCATCTGCTGTCCATTTGTACCATTCTTGTGGAAAGTCCTCTGTATTAAGCCAATGGTAGCAGCATAGTGCTGCTCTCCATTCTCATTGTCTTTTACATCTTCTTTTCTCAATCTCATTTGCAAATTTTCACAGAATCACAGAAGTTGGAAGGGAACTCTGGAAATTTCATAGTCCACCCTCCTGCTCAGCCAGGCCCAGTTAGAGCTGGTTGCTTGGGGCCATGTCCAGTTTGTTCCACTGCTTGACCATCCTCATGTTGAAAATTTTCCTGTGCATATTAAGTTGGAATTTCACATGTTCTTGTTTGTGTGATACAGTCCTCACTTTGAACTCAAAAATCCCCACAAATGATATCTGAAGGGCACAGGGGTGCTCTGGGGAACTTAGAGGAATATAACTGGGAGGATCCCAGAGTCAAAATATTAGGGAGAAAGAGCATGAGCTGTGCTTGTAAATGAGAACTGGTTTTCTTTTTTTTTTTTCCCTTTTCTAGGGAAAATTGATTTCCAGGAGAGTCAGGTGGCCGTGTACAGTGTCAGTGCCTCCGGCCTGTTCCCCACTGCTCAGTTACACTCTGTTCCATGGGATCTGTCTGTTAATTCCATCTTTCTAGCCTGTGCTTTGCATCCTGTCAAACTGAGTGTGCTGCTGAGTTACTGAGTCATGGGTGTGTGTACGAGCTAAATCCTCTGTTCTTATCTCCCTCACACACCCAAAGTTGACTTAAGGAGGACTGGTATTAAATCAGTGAAGTCAAGCGTAAAGGCGTTAGAAAACTGGAGTTATTTCTGCCTGTGTCTTAGAGAAACTACAGCAAACCTGTGACTGATTCTGTCCATTGTCTGTCTCGGTGGTGCTGTAACACAATCTGCAACAGTTCTTTCTTCCTCTCTGGTGGTCGTTTGCCTGTTGGGCTTTTACATTTAAACTCTGCTCCGAAGACGGGGCTATGAATTTTGTGGCGGTCTCTCCTGCAGCGCTTACGAGCGCTTCACAAACATCACAGTTCAGGAACGTTTCCTGCTCGGATAGAATCTTGCAGTGTCTCCTGGAGCTTTGCCCGGCGTGTTCTGCAGGTACTGACAGCAGAGGGGTTACAATCAGAAAGCTGGGATTTGGCTGGGTTGGGCTCCAAATGGAAGAAGCAGGAAGCACTCGGCTCGTTTGCGTTCCCTGGTTCAGGTTCCTGCAATCTGTTCCAGTCCCTTTGCCTCTCCGGTGCCCATCGTGCTGGCTGCCGTGCTAAATACATCCCCAGTATCCCCAGTATCACGCCTTTCCCTCCCAGCCCCTTTTCTCTCTCACCCCGAGCAGTGCCACAGTTCCGTTTCAGCGCCGTTAACCTTTCTAGTGGCTTTTTCCATTAATGTTTTCTCAGTCAATCTGCTTCTTTTCTTAGAGCAACCTGTCGGTGTCTTCCTTCTGTGCCTGCTCTTACCATTTCCTGGCAGTGCAGTCTGACCAACTGGGGGTTAAATTTCCCATCCATAGCTCAAGATGGATGTAGCTAATGTTTTTAAACAACAAATCAGTGGGGTGTGGGTGAAAATAGTAGCTAAACTGTGTTGTGGCTAAAACTTTTTGGGGAAAAAAACCTGACTGAGGAGGAGGCCTAGCATGGACAATAGTGGCTTGCCTCATCAAAAGTCACTGAGTTTATGACAGGTAAACTTGCTTTTGTCTGGAAAACTTGCTAATGTATAATTGGCAACATTGGTGACATCATTTCAACGTGTTTGCCATGGATTGAAGTGAGAATTGTGTGTTACACAGGGAAAGCATTTGGTCCACAGATTGAAAAGTGTTGTCATAGCATAGTAAACAAGATGCTACAATATAGTAATTTCCTATGTGAAAAGGTAGAGTTTTCCTAGTGTCTAGCTTGAAAATAGTGCTTTAAAGATGTTTGTATTAACTGATAGTTTCTCATTTTATTTCAGTGTGTGAAGAAAACAAGAAACATGGAAGGTCATAAGTAGTGAGTACCTTGGTCACTTTTTCCTCTTCTTAAGAGCTAATGGTGTTTGGCACGTTGATTTGTAACTGCCTGAGTCTATTACACGTTGTGTTCTGGCATCTAGTATTTATATGAAGTCATTGGCAGACATTCTGTTTAAAAAGAATAAAAATACAAAATGAAAAACTGCCAAAGAATGGAAAAACAAGTGATTTGACTTGATGGGAAAATAGCAGATGTTATCGATTTCCTGCTTAATGGAAAGAAGAGCATGAATTGTCATGTTCCAAGAGGCTTATCTGTGGTTGTCAACTTCAGAATAACATACATCCTTGTTTTAGTTGTATTTTCTGATTGCTTACCAAATCCTAAATGTGTCCATGATTGCTTGACATGAAATACATTTGAAAAGGTCTACTGGAAAAAGGTCTACTGTCCACCAAAAGTTTTGGCAATGTGATTATAAATCTTTTGTTATCTTAAGCATAAACAGGAGCCAGTAAATTCTCCAAATGACACTAGAAGCTGAACTTTTCTGCAGTGGTAAAATTATATTCCTCTATTGCTTTAATTGGTTTATCAAGCTCTTATTCAGGAATCCGTATCAATCCCATCTTTCTTTTTTTATTTATTTTTGATGACTTTTTGATGAGTCCCCCCAGAATTTCTAGTGACCTCAAGTGAGGTAGATATCAAGGCTAGTTGACATCAGCTGAATTATGGTGTTTCCTTCACTTGAGTGCTGAACTCAGATACCAGTTATTTGCACAGCTGTAGCACATGTTAAAACACACCCGGCCAGACAGCTGAGGTCTTTCTACTGCCTTGTGAGCAGTTTGATTTTTTTGTTAATTATTATCATTTTTAAAGTAGCACTGTTTTTCCTAAACTCTCATATTTTCTCATAATGCCGGGGGGAATCTTCTTGTTATTTATTAGAGGCTGTAGATTTTGCCTTTTAAAGGTGCAGCATATATCAAGTTAATGTAGGCTTTACCTGACTGGAGAGGCTGTCTTGTTTTCAGAGTGTGTAATGGTTTGTGCAGAATTACACATGAAATGTGGTATGTTTTCCCTGTGTTGTTTATTTTGTGCTGTAGCACCAAAAAGGCTTTTATTTTCATTTTAATGTAATCCATAAATTAAATGTATGGAGCTAACATTTGAGTAGAATTAAATGGGTGAATATCTTTGCTTTTAAAGTTTGGGGAAGAAGCCAAGAAGTGCAGTGTGTAAGTGCTTTTTGAATTCTATCCTTGCTCACTTCCAGTTCAGTTTTTACCATCTCTTTGGTGATTGAGGTGCTGTCTCCAAGCTCACTGACTGAACCTTGGTGTGTCTGTTAGAGCTGAGAACCTCAGGGCTGCATCCTGAGCTGTGTGTGTTCAGCTTTCTGTATATGGACGTAAGGAAAAGGGCATGTACTTTTGCAGAAATTAATAATGGAATAACTTTTCCCGAAATAGACCATTTCATTGCAAGGCTATATTTTCTATTAAACTGGCTTCATATGCTTTAAACGTTGTGGAACACGGAGTTTGTCTTTAGATTGAACTTTTTTATTAGGAGGAATAAGAGGAGCATCTGTCAGTAGGAAATAATCCTTGAAAAAAAGATTACTTGTTAGGCCCCCACATTTGTCATGTAGTCACTGCACGAAGACGTGAGCTCTCTGTCTTGCCCACAGCATCCTCAAAAGAGATGGGTGTTCATCTCATTCTTCATCATCCAGTTGTAAAAAGAGGAAGGCAAGAAGTAGTCAAATTCCATTCATAAAATCATCTTTGTGACATCCTAACGCTGCTGAAATAGCGTGAAAATTGCTACCTGTTTATGCAACTCTGCTAGTTCACTCAAAACTCTCCTCTTAGTTAGATAAAAATAAGAAGTTAATTCCATGGGCATTCCGTTCCAGTCATTCCATAATGTGCTGGTAAGAATTCATTGCAGCTGATTATTTGGCAGTACTAGATGCTAAAGACACTTAAATTGAAAGCTGTGTATTGTTTTCATATGGGGATAAGAAATATAATACTAATTGAATTGCTTTCTTATTAATGCATGCTGAGGAAATGCAGGTTAGAATATGTGTCTGTATGCAAATGCCATATTCTTGATGGAAAGGAATTTAGCATGTGAAACTTATTTTTTAAACATTCTTTTGAAGCTTTGTAATTTTTTTTTAATATTCTAGCAATTATCCAAGGGAATTTTATGACCAATATGCTCAAAGCCAAGAAAAATCTGTGGTTAATAAAATGCAACAGAAATACTGGAAAACAAAACAAGCCCTTATAAAAGTTACAGGAAAAAAGGAAGATGAACACGTTGTGGCTTCAGATGCAGATCTGGATGCAAAACTTGAGGTTTGTGATGTCTATGTAATGTGTATTCTCTGTCAATTTTTAAAATGTTTAACTTTCCATCAAGCCTTAATATGTGAACACATGGTATATAATAATAATTTTCTTGTAATATCTTTTCCAATTTTGACAAAAGTACCCATGTAAATGCGGGGCATATGGTGGCATTTCATAACACAAAACCCAATGTACCTCAAACTTTATTTGGAACCTAACATTTCTCATATTTATTTTCAAGTTTTGGGGGCAGGTTGTTTTGGGATTATTTTTTTTTGGTGGTGGGAGGAGCAGGAGGTTGTCCTTTGTGCTTCTATCAGTCATTCTTACCCTTTGCTTATATCAGTTTAAGATTTATTTTTTTTTTAAGTAACATTCTATAATATATAGAAATTGCATTCTTTATACAGTTATAAAATACCACCTATACCAGAAAAAGGTGCAATATACCAGGAAAGAGCAAGGTACACAGCGTGCTCTGCTCTCTGGAGCTTTTGTGCAGATAAGTGGGGTTTGACGTGACCAAAGAACCTGCTGAAGGTCTGGGAAGCATATCCAGGAGAAGGAATCCATCTGTGTGACAAATACTGTCCTACTGGCAGTATCCTCAACTGCGCTGGGAAAAAATAATATTAAGGCTCTCCAAATTGAAGAGCTTGAACAGCTTTAACAGAAAGCAAAAGATAGAGAATGGACTTGGGAAGTGTAAAACCAAGTTAGTAAGTTTTATCGGTCTTGTTTTGCCTTCCTGGATTTCTTGCAGTTTTTTAGAAAATTGTTGACTTGGAATTCTCAGTTTTGCATTGTACCTGAAATATGAGAGGCTGTTTTACAACAAATCTTTGTAGATCTAGCTATAATGATGATAAAATGATTCCAGCTATGGGGTCTCTTGATGGGTTATAAATCAAGAGTATTTGTGCCAACGAAGCTGGTGAGGGTTTTGGAGAATAAGTCTCAAGAGGAGAGGCTGGGGGGGTTCAGCCTGGAGAAAAGGAGGCTGAGGGGAGACCTTCTCACTCTCTACAGAGAGGGGGGTAGCTGGGGGGGTTGGTCTCTTGTCCCAAGGAACAGGTGATGGGACAAGAGGAAACGGCCCCGGGTTGCACCAGGGGAGGTTCAGATTGGATATTAGGAAAAATTCTTACACTCCAAGAGTTCTTAAGCCTTGAAATGGGCTGCCCAGCGAAGTGGTGGAGGCACCATCCCTGGAGTGATTTAGAAGGAGGGCAGACAGCGCTTAGAGATAGGATTTAGTGATGGTTTTTGTCAGTGTTGGGTTGATGGTTGGACTGGATGATCTTAAAGGTCCCTTCCAACCTGGACAATTCTATGAAAACAAACTGGAAGGATGGAACAGGTTTTAAGAAATATATACCTGAGTTCCTCCATGCTGTGTTGTGGGTTCATCAGGGAGGGCGTTCGTTAGCTCAGATGGGAGTGGAAATAGGGAAAGTTGTGTTTACTGGATAAAAAGCTGTAAGCATGTTTGCACTTGGACAACTTCTCAGCTGCAGGTCACACTCTCAGTTTAAGAGACAAGACCCATGTAAAGGTACAGATGGGAAGGAGGATAGTGAGTGTGCCAGTAGTGCATTTGGCTTATATTGGTATAATGCTTGATACAGTGGAGTTTAAATTACAGGTTGGAGATCTTAAACAGACAGAGTTTATTTATCTCCAAAATCATCTCCAAATGAATCTCCAAAATTCATCAAGACTGGGTTGATTTTTTTTTTTTACCTTTACTTCCTTTGGACACTGCTGTTTTATAAATTTGGTTAGAAAACTTGAGCTATGCCAATAAAAAATTCAGTTTAAATCAACAAGTTTCCATGTTGGCGAGTTTGTTCCACTAGACTTTGCAGTGTTATAAATTCACGTGATGAACAAGAGAGACATTTTGATAACTCTTTGCTCTGTGAACAACTTAATTGAAAGTAAAGCAAAAGTGATAAGGAAAAATTACTTTCAAGCTGGAATGATTACTCATTGTTCAAGAAGAAAATAGTAATCCCTAATTGTTTCAATAAAAAATTAAGCTCTTTCTTGTGTTTTAATTGTCAGTGTTTCTTGCATACCCTTACAGTTTTTTGTGTGTATTTTGTTTTGATTTCAGCTGTTCCATTCTATTCAGAGAACATGTATGGAGTTGCTGAAAGCAATTGAACTGTATCAAAAAAGGATTTGTTGTAAGTATGATCAAATGCAGCCATTAGAGCCCCAAGGAGGCCTGCATTATGGAATCAGTCAACAAGTGAAAAGTCAAAGTGAAAATGGGGAGCTACTAGTTTCATCTTAGTCAAAAATAAAGATAACATTCTTTGCAAGCAACTAAAGGCAGGCTTGCTTACTTGCTTGAAGATCTTCTAGTTCTTACGTTTTATATTTGATTTTATGCAGTGATGGGTAGCAATAATTATGGGAGAAAGCTTGCATTTTAAGTTGTTTTTTTTTTCCCATTAGTTGCTTGACCAGTTTAAATTCAGAAGTGTCTTGTCTTAGAAATCCTAACTCTGTTCTGAACTATTTGCTTTGGGTTTTTTTTATAATCAGGATTGACTATGAAGAATATTGGGTTTATTATGAGTTTTATAATGGAGTAATCCATGCTATTACGATGAAGTTGGTAATGCTGACTTGGCTGTAGCAGGGGCACAGTGATTAGTGACAGTCATTAGTGAGAGACAGGGAGGGGCCTCATTTGGGAAGTTTCGAACATCAGATTGTATTAAATGACCTCTAAAGGTTCTCTGCAATCAATATTGTTTGATTCTTTGCTGCTGTGATTTCTGGCCTAGAAAAGAGAATCCAGCTTTGGAGGTATCTTTCAATTTACTTTCTTTTGTGGAATATTGTCCATATTTTCTCCAGACTTTCCTTTTTGTTTTGCCTGTCCAAAGAAAGTCTGAGATGACATTTCAGGATCAGGAGGTAAAATTAGAGTACAGAACATCAGTGTATTGAGTTCCAGAAGTGTTGCACAGTAGCAGATGAAATCTCTGATGCAAAGATGCACATGAAACATGTTCTACCAGACTGTGCTATGAGTCTGCATTGGATTTGACTGTCACCAGTTGGAAAAATGACAAGAGGACTTCAAGAGATCTTCTTTCATTATGTTAGTCCATTCTCGGTGGTGATGGTGGGAAGAAATTGGTGCTGTAGGAGAAGCTGCTTTGAAAGACTAATAGATGAGGTCATAATGAAGTGTTTTTGTAAGGATGTGAGATCATGAAGGCTTACTGTCCCAGTTTGGAAGTAGTCAACAGGACACTGTAAAAACACTTATTTTTCTCCATCTTCTTGTTTAAAAAACAACCAGTTAATTTGAAATGGAAATATTTCCAATATTTGAAATATAAATTTAACATTCCACACAATTAAACCACTATATTTTAAGTTGTAAAATAATCCTGCAAAGTAATTTGAAAATCAATGTTCTTTAAAGTGAAGTAGTAGATTTTTTTTCATGTGAAAAAGTCAGTTCTGCAGCCGAGCACAAGAAATGGAGAGCAAGAGAAGAGCAAGTGAACATGTTTTGGGTATTTTGGGTAGTGTAACACAATTAGCTTCACTGAAGATACACTACCAAAGGTCAGCTGAGGCAGTCCAGGTGGCAAAAAAG
The DNA here is from genome assembly GCA_004320125.1 of Scolopax mira. NCBI lineage: Eukaryota > Metazoa > Chordata > Aves > Charadriiformes > Scolopacidae > Scolopax > Scolopax mira. Next base: position 18,356 of record BJBW01004093.1, on the reverse strand, counting down.
AAGTTAAAAAAAACCCAAACCAAAACCCAAACCCCAAACAAAAACTGAAAACCCCAAGACTAAAAGATACTGGAACTAAGATTGGGCCCTCTGTGTAATCTAACCAATGTAATTCTTCTGATCAAGAAAGAAATAGCATTTTTCTCCTGGTATCTTTCAGCTCTGATGGAATTTTGTGACTCTTCTTAACTACAGCAAACCGCCCAATGTATGTCTCCAGTGAATCAGATCTATTTAATAAATGCAGGAATTCCATGAAGTTACTTATTTTTACTGTGCTGCTTGAATTTTGAGTGACTTTTAAAGCTTTTAGGAACCTATTAAATAACGTGTTTGACCACTCATTTATTTTTTTGTTAGTTCTGTCTCAGGAAGAAAATGAATTGGGGAAATTTCTTCGAACGCAGGGTTCTCAGGATAAAACAAGAGCAGGAAAAATGATGCAAGCCACAGGAAAGGCCCTCTGCTTTTCATCTCAGCAAAGGTACGTGTGTCAGTGTAAATCACTCTCTGATTTACAAAATCTGTGGGATGATGGTAATTGATTCACTGTTGGAGTAATTAATTTTGCCATCTGAAATGTGGAATGAGGAATCAAATGATATGGAAGTTATTCCTGACCAAACCTGCTGTAGTATTGGTGATATTTCTGACAAACTCTGTGCAGTTTTGCCTGATTCTGTGGTTTTTTTGTCTTCTGGATGCTCTATATCTGTGTTTCTCCAGAGGCCCCACCTCTGCCTGTTCAGCTCAGCAGTTCTAAAGCTGTACAGGTGCATCTGTGTGGCCTCTCTGGCAGTGGGGTGGGAAAGGAGCTGATCCTTCTCCTGCCTGGTGGCACTTCTCACTGCAGAGAAATGCTACGTCAGACCCATTGCAGAGGTGGCTGGGTGCTGGGAGGGCAGGGAAGTGGGTAAGGGAATGCCTTTTTCTGGGCTGTGGAATCTCATACCTCAAACAGACAGAGGAGAAAGGAGGAGTCTGGGTGCCGTTTAACCTTACACCCTGAAGTCCCCCAGGCAAAGATCCTAGATCCCCTCTGAGCCAAACGGTATTGGGACTACGAAAGCTTGAAATTCACCATCATTTGCAAGGGAAAATTCTGCTCCATTATATTCTACAGGATTTTCTCGGGCTCCTAATTACTGTGATACTTTCCAGCTTTAGCTTAACAGTGCAGCTGTTTGGCTCAAAATAAAACGTCCTGTACAGAGCACTGAGAATTTCCCGTGTTTATCTTGGGCTAGAGTTTGGTCATTGGCACGTCCAGTAACAGCCATGAGTGGGGTCTTTAAAACACACGTAGGGTGCTTTTGAGCAAAAGCCCTCATGATTCTTTTCTTTCTAAAACTTAACTGTTTATAGAAATCCCACTGTAGGACATCTACATAAACTGCATTTTCCTTTGAATAACTAGCTAAGTATTTGTAGAATAAGGAAAAAACTTGGGGGAAAAAGACGCAATAAGAAGTTCACATTTTTCATGGCTCTTACTCAATGCATTTTTAAGTCATCTTTTGAAATAAATTAATATAGAAACAAAAACCTGTCTCTCTTCCCTTGAGCCACCTTGAAGCTCGGGACTGCTCTTATTTCGGTTACATGCCAATAGCTAGCTCAGTAGCTGGAGATCAAGAGGACAGTCTGCTGGTTACTGGAGCTGAAATTAGAAGTTCTCTTATGCCTAGGAAGTCCCCAAGTAGCACATTAAACCAGCTCTACACTGGGGTGGGACTGACTGAACCCATCCCAGTGAGGTGGCAACCAAGAGGAAAGCAGGAGAAAGCACAGCAAATGTTGGAGTAATCCTGTCTGGTTCTGAGATCCCATTAGGAGCCAAAGTGACAGCATAGGGGAGACAACAGTGTCCCCTACTGCCTTTCCAAAGTTTACTTGATGGAAGAAACATTTAAGAAAATGCCTAAATCCTTCTAAATGTTAAGTGTCTTTCAAAGGCATTGTTCGGATTCCTTAAAAAGGAGGAGAAGTAGTAAGAAAATCTGATAATTGTCTACTTGATAGACGACTTCTTTATTTACATGTACATTTGAAGATGAAAAGGCTAATGGAAGTGCTTTTTCTGGGGCTTAACATGACAATCTTGATACATGTGTGGCATGTATCCAGTAATAAATTACCTCAGGTACATTTTTAGAGTTGTTAAATGCAACTTGCAAAGAAGAACATTCGTAGCGTACATGTAAGCAGTCTGGCTAGCTAAAATATATCTGCACATGAGAAAAGGTTCCTTTTCCACTCCCATGTGTAAGTGAGAGGTCACTACTTAAATAGGAAGGTTGCAAACACAATATTTGTGTAAAAATTACCCCATTCATGTGGCCCCAACCAAGCTGTAAAACCATCTGAACATACTCTAGCCCCTAATTGAACTCTTTGGGCTGTATATGGGGTTTTTTGATGACTGGTGAAGTGTCAGCAGTTGTATTAATCCATTTGCCTTTCGTGGAGCAACTTGTTGAAAGTGTTCCTTTGTGTTTTCCCCCAGGTTAGCCCTGCGAGCTCCTCTGAGTAGGTTATATCAAGAAGTGGAGACGTTCAGGTATCGGGCCATCTCGGACACGTGGCTGACAGTGAACCGAATGGAGCAGTATCGGACTGAATACAGAGGAGCTCTGCTCTGGATGAAAGATGTGTCTCAGGAGCTGGATCCAGATCTGTATAAGCAGATGGAGAAATTCCGGAAGGTAGGAAGTTTCCTGGAGTTTCCTAGAAGGGGATGTCTGCTGAGTGACAAGGAAGGGTGGGTTTGCTTCTTCTGAGGATCACTAAGGATGCCATTTGTCTTAACTAATCCTTTCTGTGTGACAGAACTCCAATTGATCTGGTAGGGAATACAGTATCCTTCACAGAGTAAGGATAAGGGCTGTAAGGAAAGATACAGTAGTAAGAAACAGCATTTTTCAGTAGCCGAATTTCAGTCTAAACCTTTCTATTTTGAATAATAGATATTTTTAAAGAGGTTTATCTAATTTTAAATGCTTAGCTGTGACGTCTGAAGGACAAATTGAAAAAGATACATCTCCTGTCAGCTGGGGAAGGGAAAATTGATCTTGCAGCTAAAACGTACAGAATAACAGAAATGCTGTAGTATCTACTGCTAAATATTTGTGTGCAGTTAAAAACAGATGCTTTGAAAATTTGCTATTGTTGGAGTTTGGGGAGGGGTTGCAAATTTGGAATTTATTTTTAAGTTCTTCATGCTGTTCAGCTTGACTCCTGGGCAACTGTTAAACGTTAAAGCTGCTGCGTATGGACTCTCCATAAATCATCTTCAGCATCACTTGAGTTTGCTTTACTCCTCTCCTCCCAAAGGGCTTCCAAAAATCACAAGTCCTAGCTGGTAGTTATCTGCAGATTTGCCACCATGTGCGAGTATAGAACGTTTTTGGACTGATTCTGCCCCAGTCAGTTCAGGAATGCTCATGGAAACTTCACATTTGTTAGTGAGGCTCTAGAGCTGATTTTGTTAAAAAAATATAATGTTCAGTTTGCTCTTTACAAACCGTGACTGTTGGGAGTCGTTGGGATCCGAGGTGTAACATGGGGGCTTATGCTTTGGCTAATGACAGTAAAAAAATGGACAGAAATTGTGTGATAACTGAAAGCAGAGGCCTAATAACAGAAATTATATTAAGAGTGTACGTGCATATGTGCATGTGGCTTAGAGACAGGTGATGTACAAAAGAGAATCCCTGTCCATCAAGGGCTTAAGCAATCTGTGCCTGAAAGTGCTTACAGATGAAAGGTACTTAATTTGGCATTTTAAAAGCTTGAATAAACCTTCCTGTCAGGAAAGGCCTGGCGTGTGTCTAAGCTTTGCCATTTTTTGTAAACTGAAGTGGTGACAATAGCAACTAAGGAAGGGGTGGAAAAAATGAAACCCCAACTAGTCATTCTAATCTTTATTTAATGCTTCGGTACAGGCTATTCCTGTAAGTCTTGTGGCACTAGATGTGTGTTTTATTGTGCCTTGTGGGAAATGTTTATAACAGCAAGTTCTTGCAGGTAAAATAATTGGTACGGTCTTGGCCCCAGCCAATTCCTTATGTATAACATTTGATTTATTAGGAAAACACTTAAAAATGGAATGTCAGGATGAGTAAAGCAGTACTGGTAATGGTGATACAAAATTGATTTATAGCTTTCTTGCAAAACAAATGTGATGGAAGGTATAAATTATATAAATGGCAAAGTAATTAAAATAATGTATGCTTTCTGCAGTGAGATGCTGTAGTTAAGTTAGATGTGAAATTTCAGCCACCCTGAGTTACTGTGCTTCAAAGTCAGCAAAAAAATATTTTGTGGTTTGTTGTTTGTTTTTTTTTTTTTTTTAATAAGCTCTCCCAAAACTTATTAGTAAAAATGTGGAAATGCTAAGTATCTTTAAATATTTCTAGACGTGAAATGATTTATCTTTCTAACAAAAGGAAATAATTAATGTCGATTCTGTAGTGTTACCTCAAATAGATTAAAAAAACCTAACACAAAACCAAACAAAAAACAAACTCTGAGAAGGTCTTTTGAACCTTTTTCCCTCTGGCTGTCTGCTGAAACCCTTTCAGATCACATTGTAATGGAGAGAACAAAAAGCTCTATATTTTGTAGCCAACAAAGTAAAGAAATGCCCTTGGTATCCACTCTCCTACATACCCCATCTGTGCAACAGGCAGATCAAACTAGGCTTTGAAGATTTTAACACTTGTAGAAAGTAAACTATGTCTTTTTCTTTCTTTTTGCAAAAACAAAAAGCCCATTACATTATGTTTGCAGATTTTATTTTTGTATCTAGATAACTGTTCCTGAACAAGACACAACAGTTTGGTTTTAGTGCTTTACAAATGTCATAGGCAAATGAAACTAATAGTGGATAATGTAGTCCTAAATAATTAAATAGAGGAGTTATTTTTATTGTCTTTTTGTCCTATTCTTGCTTGCAGATCTTAATTGTGCCATAGTGTGGCAGTGTAATGCTGGGTTGTTGGAGCTGATTTTGGATCTGTAACAACAATTTAAGACGTCATGCTAGTTTTATGTTGAGAAATATGTAATAATTACTGATGTAAGGCTTTTGGTTCAAAAATATCCCATCTCTGCAGTTGATCTGGAGCTGCATTATCTAGTGATAGACCAGCAAGTAGTTAATGAAGCTGATCCTCTCGGAGCACTTAAAAGAAAGTTTTCTCCAGGCTTCTAATTGTAAAAAATCTTAAGTATTACTTTAGTAAACATCTTATTTATTTATTTATTTCAAGTAAACAGTGCTGGTTTTGTGATCTTTAATGCACACAGTGCATTAACAGTATTTATATCGCTTGGTTATAGGACTGTTTTTCAAGTATGTAGCCTTTTATAATGTAATCCTAAATGTATCATTATGTATACAGCTACGGTCCTTGTTTCTGGAGACCAAAGCTAAATCAATCCAGATGGGGTTTTCATACCTTCCCTCAGAATAGCTCAGGCTAAAAGATCAATAGTTCAGTCAGTATTTTCAGAGCTGATAAAATCTGAGTTAAAACATTGGCGTCTTTGTAGCTCTCTTTTAAAACAATGAGGTACTTGAAAGAATTTTCTATTGCTGTTCTTAAGGCATCAGTCTAAATATGTGAGATCCAGCAATAGGACCACTTTCAAAGTGTCCCAGAGCACTGCTGAACAGCCTTTTTACAGTGTTATTTGAAGATATCCATGTGATGGTAGCTACTTGACAGGAAACAGGTGAAGTATTTACTTTTCCATGCAGAGTTCTATAAATGCTATATACCTTCATTCTTCTTTGTGTTTTTTTTTTCCTATGAATATGTTTCATGGCTACTCCAGTGCTGTTCTAGATACAAGGGTCTTCTACCCCACGGTCAGAGTCTGAAGTGTTGCTTCAGAGAATCTAAACAGCACCTTGGCAACACTGTGATATTTAAAAGAATTTAAATGAGTTAATTCCTCTTTACCAAATTCTCCATCCCTGATCAGGCTTTTAAGGTTCTTAAACCCAGGCTGTTTTATCTGTGTGGTGACTCCAGCGTGAGTTCTGACATGATGCTGTAAAAAGAGTCCAAATTGCCCAAGTGCTGACAGTCTCCCTGTGTCCTTCCTCCAGCTCAGAAAAAGTTAAGCTTTTCCTTGTATTTCTGTGAAGGAAGATGCCGATGCTCAGGGTGGTAGGCTCTGCTGCCAGGCAACACTCTCCCCCAGGCAGCCTGCAGGAAGACAGAAGGTGTCCTGCTGTTCAATTTGACTTGCTAAGCCATCTCAAATGTTTTTACAGTGCAATACAGACTTCCTCATCAAATCTAGACATGAGAATCACAGAACGGTTTGGGTTGGGAGGGACCTTAAGGACCATCCAGTTCCAACCCAAGCAGACCAGGTTGCTCCAAGCCCCCTCCAACCTGCCCTTGAACCCCTCCAGGAATGGGGCAGCCACAGCTCCTCTGGGCAACCTGGGCCGGGGTCTCACCACCCTCAGTTAAAGCTTGTGTGGACAGCTGGGGAATATGGAAGATCTAAATAAATCCATTGATTAGAGGGTCAGAAGGGAAATGCTGAAATCCATGTATTTATTGTAAAGATCTCAGCAAGTCTGGATAAGCTACATCTGCTGCAGCCTTTCAGGGGAGGTGCAGAACCTACATGCTGAACTTTGGAATAAAACCAGACTTGGCAGTTGACATCCTTGTAAACTTAATCGCAGTTTCTAGGGAAAAAATGAAATTTGGATGTGCTTAGATGTTAACAAACTGGGGAGTAAGTAAACAACACAGGTTTATAAATAACATTACAGATTTTTTTTGTTGTTACTTTCATTTTTAATCAAATTACTAAATTAATAGGAAAAAATTGCAAATATGGATTGTTACAGTGCCTTATGAGTGATTCCTGGAAAAATGAATTTAACTTTGCTAGAAAAATAAGAGCTCTCAGGAGTTGGGAGTTGAGAATATTGGCTGAGGGGACACTAAACAAAGTGTCAGTGGATCATAGAATATAAAGATGGAAAAAAAGAAACCTTAAAGAGCAATTAAACCCGCTTCCCACCAGGACAAAATTGTGCATTTGGAATATATTTTCCAAGTGTTTTTCTACATCTAATAAATATAATTCAATTGAGGGTGACACTCTTAGTTTTGATGTCCTAGTTCAATTATTAAAAACTCAACGTGTTAATGATAATTACATCTGCAAACAATACTGAGCTGGAAAGGCTTTTGGTTTTCCCAGCAGCAAAATACAGCAGCGGCTCAAAGAAAAATGTCTTTGGCTGTGGTGGTGATTTCAGAGTGGTGAAATCAATAGACTCTTGGCTGCTGTAGTTATAGTACATTATTGTAGTACAAATAATGGTGTCAGGGGTTGATGTTTGGAGCCAGCTACAGTGGTCATTGTTTACCAACTTTGTTTTTTGAAAATTAAAAAAAACAAAAACCAAACAGTTGTAGACCTCAGTTGTCTCTGTTTCTTTTTAGGTAATACTTCCACGTTAAATTCCAATGTTAACATGGATGGAACTCAATGATCTTTAAGGTTGCTTCCAACCCAAACCATTCTATGATTCTATGGTCTGGAATACTTAATGTGTTTGCCATTAGGTGACCAAAATGTACACCTTTGCATGTGAGAAAGCAGGTGATGGTGGTTATGCTCTGGAAATGTCAGAAAGATCTAAGTAGCTTTAGGAGACTGCATGTTAGGTATGAGATATGTGGTACTATAATGTGAAATAAAATGCTGGCTTTCATAACACCTGTTTGGAATGGGAGGTGGTAGAATCTATCACTATCTAGCACTTCTATGGTCTGTCTTTCACAGAATTACAGAATGGTAGGGGTTGGAAGGGACCTCTGGAGATCATCCAGTCCAACCCCCTGCCAGAGCAGGTCCCACAGGAACAGGTCCAGGGGGGTTTGAATGTCTCCAGAGAAGGAGATTCCACCACCTCCCTGGGCAGCCTCTGCCAGGGCTCTGCCACCCTCACAGCAAAGAAGTTCCTCCTCAGGTTTAGATGGAACTTCTTATGTTCCAGTTTGTGCCCATTGCCTCTTTTCCTGATCTTTATCACTCTTGGTTCTAAATCTTCCTTAAAAATAAAGAAAGCTCCCTCCCCACCCCCCAAAGAAACCCAAATCCATTTGCATTGCTGCTGCTTGTGAGATGAATAGGTGAGATTCCAGGACATCCAATAATAGTCGCTGCAGGATAGCCGAGTCCTCTAAAATTAGTCTGATGGTGTCACACTGCTCCCCGAGATCCACGTCTGGCGGAGCTGAAGAGGTAGCAGCAGGCTCTTAGAGGATGAACATTGCTCATCTTCATACTCCTCAACCCTTCTGTGCCTGTGCCACCGAGAGAACGTTTGGGAATAGCATTAAGAACATTACTTTTTTTAACTGGCTTTTTAATATGAAAGCATAGTGCTGGAAATGTTAAATTTCATGATTTACCTAGAAATTATGGTAGTGATAAAAAAAAACGCACACAGAAAAAAGTGCTCTTTGTACAAAATTGTAGGTTTTGCTTCGTCATTATCGTCTCTCCTTGTAAGAGCAGATGGAGCCGCAGAGATGAGCGTGTTTTCTCTGGGCGGTTCCTGCTCTAATGTCTTTTCCAGGTTCTTCGATGTCAGATTCAGTGCCATGAAGTGGAGAAAGTGAAACATTCCAAGATACTTTACACACAAAATGCTCAAGTGTTTTAAGGCAGTTGTGAGAGATGCACCTTTTCTGAAACCGTGACCTTAAGCAGAAATGTTCTTCAGAGCATTTTATAGCCTTCTAACTTTAAATTACCGTTTCAAGTACAATTTGTAAGGCTCAGGGTAGACAATAAGCTAAAATCGATGATTTTCTGACGCCATTTCGTGTATATTAAATATCACCAATGATTGTTATCGGGTCAAAAGCAAAGTAACAATGTGTGATGGAGATGCCCTTTTAAAAGCATAATAAGAGTGTGCAGCTTAAAAATAGAAACAGGCTTCTTGGAACAGATGACATCATCTTAAGAGGTATTGCTTGTAGAATGTAGTTGCTTCCAGAGACTGGTGCTTGCCCTTGAGAGGCAGTTCATCATCTGCTCCATTATTTTTAAGAAGAGTCTGAGGTGAGACTCAGCAAGATGACGGTAAAATAGAATAAAACCAAGTGCTGGATGACAGACACAATATATTTTTTAACAACCTTGTTTCCTGTAACCTGGCTGAAATCAAAAAAAGGTAGACTTGGTTTGACTTTGCATTTTTAGACTTGTATTTATTTAAAGAAAAGGCAGGCTGACACATCCTAAAAATTTCTGTTCCCATAAGTAGCAGAACTTGTAGTGTTTAAAGAGAATATATTAAAAAGAATAATCAATTATTTGAATCAATGGTAATGTGAAGTCCAACTTTAATAATCATTATTAGCCCCAATATTAAAAAGGCATTCTCAAGTATCATGTGACAAAAATTAAGCTCCAAGACTTTCTTGTGTCTAATAATTATAAAATGTGTAAGCATTAAATGTAACATTGAAATGAAAAAAAAAAAGGAACAACTGAAGACTGTTGGCATTTAATTATTCTGCTCTGTTTTGGTCTTAAAACCAGAAAACCCCAACGATTTCCTAGACGTTTTCCATTGCTTCCATGAAGAGTCTAACCCTGCAAACCAGTCTGTGTGGGCAAAGCCTCTACCCCATGTGGATCGTTATGTGAATTCAGAACCTAAATGAAGTGTAAAAATGTAAACAGAATAGGTTGTGAAAGGAGAAATGAGAATTGGCAAATTCCCTCGGCCTTAATAATCTGAAAAGGCTAGGAAGATAGCTAAAGAAATATTTTTTAAAAAATAAATGAAATACAGATGTGACCAGACTGAGAGAATTCTGCAGGAGAGAAGAATAAACAGGAAGGGGAATACAGCTGTTGGGGAAAAAGTTGTTTACACAAGAGAACCGAGTTTTTCTATGGTCGCCACTGCCCAGGAATTCTTCTTATGCTTCCCTCAACTGCCTGGGTACGTCCATAATGGGGGCCATCTGCTTCTACTTCCTCAGGCCTTCTCTCTTCCCTGAACATGCTGCACGGGCTCTGAACGGTCACAGAGATGCTGTGTTTGATTTTCCTCCTTCGCTTAACGAAACCGAGGGGAGATAGAACAGTGGGCTTTTTTAAATCCTAATGAGAAAAATGGCTAATGTGCTGTTTCATCTCTGGTTTAGGGATATTCTGCCTGAACCCTGCTTAGATTTCAAATGTTTCCTCTGGAGTAAGACAGTGTGAAGGCTGAAAGATGTGGGTGTGGAGATTTTTTTTATAAATACAATCTCTCTGAGTTTGTATCGTGGACAAAATATAATTAAATTGCTTTGAGGGAAACAAGGCACACTTACTGATGTAACAGACATCGTGTGCCAAGGGAATTATGCTTATTAGTGGGTGCTGTTTCATACTCTGTGCGGAAAGCAAACCCCAAAACTCCAACTCTAGGACTTCTCTTGCACTTTACCCCATTCCAGCTTGTTCACTGCCCCCATCTGCCTACTCAGGGGGGGCCCAGCCTCAAGTAACCAACTCACTCAGGCTCTGAAGAATTTAATTTGCATGAAAGAAATGAAAAATATAAGTGACATTTTCTAACTATGAGGACATTCCTCATAAAGAATTCAAGACCACCTCCAAAATGTCTTCAGTAAATGAGATAAACTGAACTGTGTAATTATTATATGAAGAAAATCCTGGGCACAGTAGAGAGATTAATTTTATTCTATATTACTATTTTCTTTATGTTACCCCTCTGGCCTTCCAGTGTTCAAAGGTAATAATTACCTGTCTCTGTTTCCTTCAGGGGCCACCTGTCTAATTGCTCTCCACTTGCCAGTGTCCCTCCCCTCGCTGTGTGTGCCAGCCATCCTTTGCTCTCAGCTTATCTCATGTGATTAACACGATTTGGGTTGTGAGAAACTGGGAGCAATTCTCACCACTTCTAACACTAAGCCCAGGTTACTTCTGGTTTGGAGCTGAACGCCATCTTTCAGGCCGAGAAGCTTATTTCTTTGCTTTTGCTCTTTATTTTGGACAGCCTGCTTCTTGCTCCAAGTCTTTGCAGTCGCTTTTGGCACCTTGTAGATTTTGGTCATATTAACAAAATGTTACTCTATTTTCAGGCTACATAGAGTAATTTGCCTCTGTGCAAAAAACTGTTGGATTTTATCAACTCCCTTGTAGTCAAGTTGAGGTGAAGAGACATTCCGAGTTATTGGGACTAAATTTTCCCTAAAGAGGGGAGGTTAAGATCGGATGTTAGGAAAGATTTTTACTCTGAAAGGGTTATTAAGCCTCGGAATGGGCTGCCCAAGGAAGTGGTGGAGGAACCATCCCTGAAGGGATTTAAAAGTGACATAGTGACATGGTTCAGTGATGGGTTTTGTCAGAGGTTGATGGCTGGACTAGATGATCTTAAAGGCCCATTCCAACCTAGAAAATTCTGTGCTTCTGTGTTCATGCACAAAACCCTGCACATGTTTGCAGTTTAGAATAATACATGTCTAAGGATGCTGATGTGGTAATTCCTCATGACTGCAGGCTGACAGATGTGTGCTCACTGCTAGAACTGCACTTGGGGCTCGACACAGAGTCATAGAATGCTTAGAGTTGGAAGGGACTTAAAGATTATCCAGTGCCACCCCCTGCCCTGGATGGCAGGAGGACACCTACCTCCTTTGCTGGGGAAGGTGTATGGCTTTGCAGAAGTGCTCTTTTCTGAAAGGTGGCGCCCAAATGGAGCTGAACTGGTGCGTTTTGAGACCAGCATCTCTCAGTTCAACTTAAAAATGTATTTTCCTCAGCTTAAATTCAAGTGAATAACTCTTAATTTGAAATGTCGTGTGTAAACATTCTTAGCATCTGTTTAATGCAAAATAATTTTTAAGCTTGTTTAGTGAAGCTGCAGAAAAGTGACATACGTTCTCCATTTCTGCGACTCTTGGCTAGGAGGCTCTTGAATCTTTTGAAAAGGGCCTACTCAGTAATGTTTTTTGCTTTGCCTGATTTTTATGTTGTATTGTGATCTTAACTTAATAATGATTTTGGGTGCAATTGTGAAAAATTCAAGATTTGCTGTTTTCGGCTTCTTAAATTTAACAAACTTTCTTTCACTTTACAGTAAGTAGTGGTTGGGATTATGAAAGTTTTATATTTGAGAGTTGGTCGTGTTCTGTATTTGATATTATTTTTTTTTCAAAGCTGGCATATTGTATTTTCTGTTTCTATTTGTTTTATGTTTTGTTGTAATGGACTCATGGCGGGTAGAGCTGTTGGATTCACATTCCACATTGTGGAATTGAGTTGTGCTACTCTGTTTGTGAAAGCTGTTGTTAAGGCATAAAGCTAAAGATATTGTTGTCTGGGTTTTGGCTGGAGGAACTTGCTGGATTGTGCTGAGAAATGTAACTTTGATCAGGGCTGTGTCCAGCTGCTGGAAAAGTGGAAAGGATTCCACAGAGGCTGTGTCTGCCTGCGCTGGGCCATGCTGGAGGAGCAGCAATCAGGAAGGAGGAAGAAAATATCTCCTTAATTCCTGGCAATTCCTTAAAAAGAAACTTCAGAGGTTTTCTGTTGCTGTTGGGCTGTACCTTTCAACCTGGTTTGTGTTGGTTGTGTTTTTTTTACTGTCAAGGGACTAAATTATTTTTTAATAATGGGGGAGGAAGCGTATTCCTGTTGCTGCGGGGCAGCTGTTCAGAAAGCTGTTATTTAGAAGAGAGAGCAATATTATTTGCCACAGATAGTTTTCGTGTCTTGGGGAAATTTGATTTGGATGTAACAAAACTTTGCTGCTGCAGAGACACGTCTGGATCCAGGTCTTCACACTCCCATGGTGCTGATAGCAGGGAGGAAAAGATGTCAAATTCAAATCAGAAAAGTTAAATGGGCAAGGGAAAAACCCCATGTTCTCTTGAGATGCCTTCCATTAGAATACCCTGTTGATTGAATAGCAGGAAGACTTTTGGCATATGGATTTAGAGTATCTTTAATTGATGGGCCTGTTTGGCTTAAATATCTAACGCAGTAGAAGGGCTGCTCCAACAATATTTATTTTTAGCAAACTACTTTCTTAAAAATAAGAAAAGGAAGGAAATAAATTAGCTCTACATACTTTTTCCCAGGGGGTTCATGTAGACAATAACCCTTGTTCAGTGCTCCACTCCCCTCTTAAAGACCATGAGGAAAAGTTTCACTTAGTGGACTAGGACTCCAGGGGACTCCTCTAGGACTTGGAAGAGGAGTGTTGCCTGTGTGCTTGGGCAACGGATGTTGGAATCTAAGCTAGGCCTGTTCAGGTACATCCCATAGGTTTTTGACAATCTATTTCCAAAATTCAAACCCCAGGTCTTAATATATACATTGATTTCTGTACAAGGGAGTGCAACATGTTATGAAAGTGAAGAACTGAGATCTGGGCTGCTTTCTGTGCTGGAGTTATACCTATGGGAAAGTCAGAGCATCTCAAAATTGCCCCTGACCCTTCTCCAGACGAATCCCTGTGAGTGCAAAGCTTACATTCTGTCCTTCAGTTACAACAGGTGAAGCATTTGTCTGTGCATTCTATTCTTTGGGCATGTTGGGGCGTAGGCAGTGCTTGAGTACACCCTGACAATTGGAACTGAGTGCTCCTACAGTTATAAAATTCTGCAGCTCAACGTGCTTTTCAATTTTGATAATGGCAAATCTGCTGTTACGCAGGTGTTAAAGAAATTATTGCCTTGCTGGGAAAGCTCACTTGAAGTGTTTGTGCTGCCTTAGATCACAGAACAAAGAGTTCTCCCACCAGGAGAAGGCACTGAGCCAATCTGACTCCAGCATCGCAAACTTACAAACCCACCTTGACCCTCAAACCTGCCTCGGCCTTACCTTATTGTTAAGGATGGATGTGTTAGTTCAAAGAAAAATCTACTGTCTGTCCATCACCTGTCTCCTTGTGACCAAGCCTGATCTGATCTGCTCTTGAGATCCAACTTGGCTTTGGGTGGGCGAAAAATATAGGGGAAAAAATCCCTCTCTTTGTATTGCTATATAATATTATGGAATCAGATGCCTCATGTGCGAGGAGGCTCTTGTTTTTTCCTCATTCATAAAAAGACACAAGAGAGTTGGAAAAGGTACATTATAAAATGGCAGGAATAAACTTGGGGCTGGGAAGGAAGTGAGGCAGTAGGAAAAAAAAAAAGGAAAAAACAATGAGAGAAAGGAGTAAGATAAATATGTGTTTGGGTAAAGGAGAGAGGCAAAGCTACTTGGTAGAATTCAATTTATAGCTGTCACTGAATATGATGGTACAACCAACCTTTGGGTTTTGGGGGAGGAAAAAAAAAAAAGGAAGAATGTTGAAAACAGCCATAACCTTATATCCTCAGCGGGGTGAGAGAATTGCTCACATCTGCTGCGTGTCAGTGGTTATGAAGTTAGTGGGTTTGACCATGGCTTACTCGTTCCTGCCAGGCTGGAGTCGGTGGCGTGGGAGCCAACAGGCTCCAGGCAGTAACATTTTTACAGGCTGAGCAGTGAAAAACTTAAAGAGGATAATGTGGCACAAATGTGACACAAAGAGCAAATTTCATCTTCTGTTGAATAAAATCCACAAGGAAGTCATGGTGTGTTTCCACGACCTGGCTGTTTGGTAAATATAGCAGTAGTTAATTCAGTGTAACTAATAACATCTTTTCTTACCTTTTATTTGTATATTGCTTTTAAAGAAAAAAAAATACAGCAATGCTCATTAAGCACTTTGCTCTTTAATATTGATATTTTCCTTGACACAGAAAGGAGAAAAATCGTACTTAGTTATGATTATTATTAGCAATAAAGAAAACAGTGGGTTTTTTCCTAGACGTCACTTGGGTTAGGATTCACACCCCCCCTCTCCCCCCCACCCCAACTCGAGGCATGTGCTGTGTAGACATCTGGGCTTCCAACTGGTCATCAAAAGCTCCCTTTTGAGTCCAGTGGAGAGAACTGGGAACTTTGGGGGTAACAAGAACCAAACTCTGGAGTCAACTGTTTGTGTTGGCATGATCTCCATCCCCTCAACCAGACCATGGGGTACCAGTGGAGACGCCAAGGTCTGAGCTAGGCACACCTCCCGGGGCTTGGGAGACTTGCCTGAGGGTAAGTGCAGGAGTAATATTTTGGGATCCCTAACAAATCTCCTGATTTGTTCTGGCCTAAACTCTCTAAGCCAAATACAAAGCAACCATCTAGGAATGCTTTTCTAGAAAACCTGCTGAGCTTCTGAAAGCTGGGTCAGGTACGAATGACCCAAGGGGACAGGAATCCTGCTGTGCACAGGGACAAATGCTGTAAAAACCTCAGCCAAAATAGTGGCTCCAATTTGGAAGATTATATAGGGGTTAGAATGGCTCTTCTCAAAGAACTGCTGAAATGGGCCATGTCCTGTTACCACATCTTGAAATTCACACAGCCAGAGAAAATAGGTGATCCATTTTGGTCCTTCCTGGAGTTTAAACCTGTTGCCCACAGATACCTGAATGTTTCTAATAAGGTGTTTTTAACATAATCAAAAAAGTAAATTAAGTATAAATTTGTTTATTTAAAATAGAGTAAAAAATATGGCCTTTTTAAAAAAGTAGTTAACCTAAAACTAATGACATCTGGTGTGTTTTTAGAACTGTGACAACTTAATCCAACAGAAATACACTAAACTTTCACTATTATGTTATTACATTGTTTTCTAGGTGGATAAGGTTTGAAAATTTGTAATTGCTAAAAGATTGAAAGTAAAGAACATTCTTATCCAACCTTAAAAGATGTTCAGGTTGTTCTGTTCCATTCAGGTAGATGATACTCTAATGATAAAAATATGTAGGGGAATGTATGTATATATAGTTTAGCTTCTAAGTAATGCAACTTTAGAAGGTTCCTTCAGTATAGCTTCTTAAAAAGCTCCTATTTTTTCCTTTCAGATTATAATTTATTCTGTGCCCGGGGGCAGCATGGCATGTTAGAAGTAAGAGCTGTCAGAGTGTGATCGCTTTCCCGATGAAAAAATAATTAACCCCCCAGTAGTTCTATAGCATTATACAGCAGCACAGGCACAGATGGGAACAGGACCTAAAAACACTTCTTTTATTTCTACTAATTTCCTGGACTTGAGAAATTCTGTTGTATTATCAGTTGTGTGCTACACACTAATTTAGAGCCGTGCGTTGCAGCAGAGCTATCACGTGTCGGTGTAAAGTGTCCGTGTGAAATTTAGGTCGGTCACATAATCCCTTCCTTGCCTGGTACACAAATATTCTCCCCTTCACAGCAGCTTTATTAGCCCTTCCTGAGGGGAACAGGAGGAAAAGGGAGAGGAGTTTAAAATCCTCCAGCCTTACCCATGAGAAATTGCCAAAAAAAGCCCCCCACAAAGCTCAGAATTTTAAGTAGAACAGTTCAATTTTATCTTCATGACAGTCAGGATATGTCTATATTTTTATTATAAATCAGCATAAGCAGAAAAAAAACCCCACCCAAACACCTTGCAGCTCTCAGACTCTCTAAATTCTCAAATCAGGAGCACAGCTGAAGGCTGAAAGTGGTTTGAGTGTGTTGTGCCCAGTCATCCAGAGGCAACGCTGAAGCTTTTTAGGTAACAGTTTTGAACTGAAAGAGGGGAGATGGAGCTGAGATGTGGGGAGGAACTTCCTTGGTGTGAGGGTGGTGAGAGCCTGGAACAAGCTGCCCCGAGAAGCTGTGGCTGCCCCATCCCTGGAGGGGTTCAAGGGCAGGTTGGAGGGGGCTTGGAGCAACCTGGTGTGGTGGGAGGTGTCCCTGCCCAGGGCAGGGGGTTGGAACTGTGTGATCTTTAAGGCCCCTTCCAACCCAAAGCATTCTTTGTTTCTCTGGTAACATTCTGGTGGAATAGACTCCACCATCCTGGGGGCGAGAGTCACTCACCCCTGGAGATACCCAGTAATGGCTTGTTTTCCCAGTGCAATCCTAGTTTAAGACCCCTGTCCTTCAAACACTTGGGCTTGTGCGTAAATATTCCATGACTCTGGGGCAGACCTGCCATTTATTCAGTGCTTTTTGGTGTCGAGGACAATGGGACCAAGTCTCATTGAAACCATCGGGAACTGCCGTAATACAAATGCTAAATGATAATGAGCAATGCTATTGAAATCAAAGGGAACAGTCACGTATTCAAATGAAAATGTGAATTATCATCAGAAGCTACTGTTCTTGTGCGTGAATTAAAACTACTACAGCTGTTATTTTGTCTCCTGTTCTGTTTGCAGAGGGAGATGAAAAATCCTGGTTTTGAGTAAATTCATTTTTTGAGTAGGAAAAGTAAACGTGAGAATAATTCTGTCACATGAATTCAAATAGGGCAGGATTGTGAAAATAGCTAAAATGTAGCAGGTTTGAGTGACAAAGTTTGCCTGAAAGCTGCTGCGTTTGGTGGAATAACATTTCACTTATAATGTAACTTTTTACTAGTTCTTTTCTCTAGACTACTTGGTCGGAGTGTAAGGACAGCAAAACACATGTCAAATCATGGTGATTTGTTTATTCTGATTAGAAATAAATGTTATGATTAAAGGATGATTATTTCACTGGATTATGTTGGATATCTCTGTGTTAATATTTAGTTTCTGTTTCTCACCATGAACATTTCAGCCACTAAAAAGTGGTCTTTGTCCTTTATATGAAATGCAATGTGACTACAAATTTGCTTAATGAAGCTCAACGGGATGAGGAGTGTAGGGATGCGTGCACACGTGCAGATAATCGTAATTAAGTCAAAAATGGCAAATTTAAGAAATGTGTCAGTGGAACTTGTTATGCACTTCAGGTTATCTAAATTCATATTTCGTAGTTCCATGTCTTGAACAAATCTGGTGTACATCTGCTCGGCTTCAGACCTAAGAGGAGTTGTTTGGATCTATTATACTGGCCACGGCATTTCTCACTTTATAGGTTTCATCTCCAAAAATTAATTTTGATCAGTGTTTCTTATCAGATGATAAGTGTTAATAACCAGGGCTGAAGCAGAGAGACAGAAATACACTACCTCTTCTTCTTTAACCACTGTTCTTATGTGTTATGCCTACATGTTGAGGGAGCAGAGATTAACGACTGCAATAAATACTCTTCCAACCCAAGGGAATGGTTGAGTCAAAGCAAAGTCTGCAAAATGTAGAACAGACCAAAGCACACAAAATCAGGTTTAGTGATGTGTAAGACAGCGGAAGGCCTTACATTGCACAGGGGGAAAGATTAGTTACAGTCATTATTTTGTAAAAAAAAATTACTTTTTCTGTTCTCTGACTACCCAGCATCAACCTGGATGATTTCTT